>JAJLRB010001067.1:0-20360 GCA_020976825.1 Odocoileus hemionus
CTCATCTTGAGAGGATTTGGAGTACACTTAGCTTTTCTCTCCATTTGCGGGCTGAACTTGGTGTTCTTCTAGACTTTGGTTGTTGATTTCGGGGAATCTCTGGAGTTGCCCAAAGGAAGTTAAGTCCCTTGTCGTGTTTGATTGGGAAATGTGGGATGGCTCTGGAGCCAATGCAGCGCAATCGGCCTCATCTTGAGATGATTTCGGGTACACGGATCTCTTTCGTGTGTTGCTGCTCTGACGTCAGGGTCCCTATAGACTTGTGACACAGTGTTTTTGGGGACTCTCCGAAAGTTCCATCCAGGAAGTCCAGACTCCTTTCATGTTTGAAAGGGAACACGGAATTGCTCTGCATGCACTGCAGGGGAATCAGGCCTCATCTGGCAGCGAGGGGGAAGTCTCGTGGTTTTTCTCGAGTTGCGGCGGGAAAAGCTGGGTTATATTCTCGAGTTAGGACGTGGATGGCCCTTCAAAACATCGTGTTTATCCCTGATGTCAGGAGTCATGTCTCATTGCAGGGACACATCGGGATTCTCCTTGAGGGTTTGCAGGGCAATAGGGACCCCTCTTTATTTGAGACTTGGGACCCAGGTTCCTTTTCCAGGTGCCACAGTGATATTGGGATTCCTATCAGTTTTCAATAGGATTCAGGCATCGTCTCTTTGGAAGCATTGAACTCCAAGTTCCTTTCGAATTTTCAAAGGCATGTGAGGCCTCCTGTCGAGATGAGGCGGGGAACTACTGCTTTCTCTAAAGTCTCCACAGGGGATTCAGACATCCCTTCACCTTGTGAAATGAAAGACGATCCAGCATTCAAATCACTGCAGGGAAATCCGGCCTTATTTCGAGTCAGGGCATCTCGGTGTCCATTCCACTTGGGGCAGCACACTCAGGATCTCTCTTACATTCCTATAGCTGAGAAACTCCTCGTCTTGAGGTGCTGTAGAAAGTTGGCATTCATGTGAGTCGAACCCATGGAGTCATCTCTACTCTCGAGGATTTGTTGGGTACACGGAATTTTCGTCGAGTTGCTGTGCTAAACTTGGTGTTCCTCTAGAGTTGGGACGGTGTTCCCGGGTTATCTCCGGAGTTGAGTAAGGAAAGACAAGCCACTTGTGTTTGATGTTGATGGCAGAATGGCTCTGGATCTAATGCAGGGCATTCAGGCCTTATCTCGAGATGATATGAGGGTAACACGGAATGCTTTCATGTTGCTGTTGTGACTTCTGGGTCCCTCTATAACTTGTGTCCCTGCTCTTAGGTATTCTCTGGGGTTCCATCAATGAAGTCAAGGCTCCTTTCTTTTTGACAAGGAATACGAAATTACTCTCCAATCGATGAATGGGAATCGAGCCTCTTCTCACAGCGTGGAGAAAGTTTTCATGGTTTTCTCGAGTTGCAGCAGAAACCTTGGGAATATTCTCGAGTTAAGATGGGGATGGCCCCTTCAAAACTCGTGTTTGTTCAGCGACGTCAGGACTCTTGTCTAGTTGCTTGGGACAACCTCGATATTCTCCTCGACGCTTGGCAGGGCATTAGGGACCCCTCTCGAGGTGAGGCGTGAGACCCAGTTTCCTTTCCAGTAGCCACAGGGATATTGGAATTCCTGTCAATCTTCAAGCAGACTCAGGCATCGCCTACTTTTAAAACATTGAAATTCATTGAACTCGGGGTTCCTTGCGCATTGTCAAAGGGATGTGAGGCATCCAGTCGTGATGAGCGGTGAACTAGGGCTTTCTCTAGGGTCTCCACAGGGGACTCAGACATCCCTTCCATTTTGTGAGATGAAAGACGAACCTGCATTCAGGTCACTGCATGAAATCTGGCCTTATTTCGAATCAGGGCACCTCGGTGTCCGTTCTTCTTGAGGCAGCAAACTTTGCTTCCCCCTCACATACCTACTGCTGAGAGATGCCTCATCTTAAGGTGCTTGTGGAATGTCTTCATTCCTCTTGAGACGGTGCCAGGGATTCCGCTCTCATCTTGAGAGGATTTGGAGTACACTCAGCTTTTCTCCATTTGCGGAGCTGAACTTATGGTGTTCTTCTAGACTTTGGTTGTTGATTTCGGGGAATCTCTGGAGTTGCCTAAAGGAAGTTAAGTCCCTTGTCGTGTTTGATGGGGAATGTGGGATGGCTCTATGGAAAATGCAGTGCAATCGGGCCTCATCTTGAGTTGATTTTGGGTACACGGATCTCTTTCGTGTTGCTGCGCTGGTGACGTCAGGGCCCCTATAGACTTGTGACAGTGTTCTTGGGACTCTCTGAAGTTCCATCCAGGAAGTGCAGACTCCTTTCATGTGTGAAAGGGGAACACGGAATTGCTCTGAAATGCACTGCAGGGGAATCAGGCCTCATCTGGCAGCGAAGGGGAAGTCTCGTGGTTTTTTTTCTCGAGTTGCAGCCGGGAACCTGGGTTAATATACTCAAGTTAGGACGTGGATGGCCCTTCAAAATCGTGTTTATTCCGTGATGATCAGGAGTCATGTTTCGTTGTCAGGGACACATCGGGATTCTCTTGAGGGTTGGCAGGGCAATAGGGACCCCTCTTTATTTGAGACTTGGGACCCAGGTTCCTTTCTTTCCCAGGTGCCACAGTGATATTGGGATTCCTATCAGTTTTCAATGGGATTCAGGCATCGTCTCCTTTGGAAGCATTGAACTCCAAGTTCCTTTCGAAATTTCAAAGGCATGTGAGGCCTCCTGTCGAGATGAGGCGGGAAACTACTGCTTTCTCTAAAGTCTCCACAGGAGATTCAGACATCCCTTCACCTTGTGAAATGAAAGACTATCCTGCATTCAATCACTGCAGGGAAATCCGGCCTTATTTCGAGTCAGGGCATCTCGGTGTCCATTCCACTTGGGACAGCAAACTCAGGATCTCTCTTACATTCCTATAGCTGAGAAACTCCTCGTCTTGAGGTGCTGTAGAAAGTTGCATTCATGTGAGTCGAACCCATGGAGTCATCTCTACTCTCGATGGTGATTATTTGTGGATCACGGAGCTTTCCTCGAGTTGTGTGCTAAACTTGGTGTTCCTCTGGAGTTGGGACGGTGTTCCCGGTTATCTCCGGAGTTGATTAAGGAAAGACAAGCCACTTGTGTTTGATGTTGATGGCAGAATGGCTCTGGATCTAATGCAGGGGATTCAGGCCTCATCTCGAGATGATATGAGGGTACACGGAATGCTTTCATGTTTTGCTGTTGTGACGTCTGGGTCCCACTATACTTGTGTCCCTGTTCTTAGGGATTCTCTGGGGTTCCATTCAAGGAAGTCAAGGCTCCTTTCTTTTTGATGAGAAACACGAAATTACTCTCCAATCGATGAATGGGAATCGAGCCTCTTCTCACAGTGTGGAGAAGTCTCATGTTTTTTTCTCGAGTTGCAGCAGGAACCTTGGGAATATTCTCGAGTTAAGATGGGGATGGCCCTTCAAAACTCGGGTTTGTTCAGCGACGTCAGGACTCTTGTCTAGTTGCTTGGGACACCTCGATATTCTCCTCGACGCTTGGCAGGGCATTAGGGGCCTCTCGAGGTGAGGCGTGAGACCCAGGTTCCCTTTCCAGTTGCCACAGGGATATTGGAATTCCTGTCAATCTTCAAGCAGACTCAGGCATCGCCTCCTTTTGAAACATTGAACTCATTGAACTCGGGGTTCCTTGCACGTTGTCAAAGGTATGTGAGGCATCCGTCCAGAGAGGCGCGACCACTAGGGCTTTCTCTAGGGTCTCCACAGGGGATTCAGACATATCCCTTCATCTTGTGAGATGAAAGACAAACCTGCATTCAAGTCACTGCAGGGAAATCCGGCCTTATTTCAAGTCAGGGCACCTCGGTGTCCGTTCTTCTTGAGGCAGCAAAATTAGATTCCCCCTCACATACCTACTGGCTGAGAGATGCCTCATCTTAAGGTGCTTGTGGAATGTCTTCATTCCTCTTCTGAGACGGTGCCAGGGATTCCGCTCTCATCTTGAGATGATTTGGAGTACACTTAGCTTTTCTCCATTTGCGGGGGCTGAACTTGGTGTTCTTCTAGACTTTGGTTGTTGATTTCGGGGAATCTCTGGAGTTGCCCAAAAGGAAGTTAAGTCCCTTGTCGTGTTTGATGGGAATGTGGGATGGCTCTGGAGCCAAATGCAGCGCAATCGGGTCCTCATCTTGAGTTGATTTCGGGTACACGGATCTAATTTTGTGTTGCTGCGGTGACGTCAGGGCACCCATATAGACTTGTGACAGTGTTCTTGGGGACTCTCCGAAGTTCCATCCAGGAAGTCCAGACTCCTTTCATGTTTGAAATGGGAACACGGAATTGCTCTGCATGGGACCCAGGTTCCTTTTCCAGGTGCCACAGTGATATTGGGATTCCTATCAGTTTTCAATGGATTCAGGCATCGTCTCCTTTGGAAGCATTGAACTCCAAGTTCCTTTCGAATTTTCAAAGGCATGTGAGGCCTCCTGTCGAGATGAGGCGGGGAACTACTGCTTTCTCTAGGGTCTCCACAGGGGATTAAGACATCCCTTCACTTTGTGAAATGAAAGACGATTCTGCATCCAAATCACTGCAGGAAAATCCGGCCTTATTTCGAGTCAGGGCTCTCGGTGTCCGTGTCCATTCCAATTGGGGCAGCAAACTCAGGATCTCTTTTACATTACTATAGCTAAGAAACTCCTTGCCTTGAGGTGATGTAGAAAGTTGACATTTCATGTGAGTCGAATCCCATTGGAGATATCTCTACTTTCGAGGTGATTTGTGGTACACGGAGCTTTTCTCGAGTTGATGTGCTGAAATTGGTGTTCCTCTAGAGTTGGGACGGTGTTCCCGTGTTATCTCCAGAGTTGATTATGGAAAAAACAAGCCACTTGTGTTTGATGTTGACGGCAGAATGGCTCTGGATCTAATACAGGGGATTCAGGTCTCATCTCGAGATGATATGAGGGTACACGGAATGCTTTCATGTTGCTGTTGTGACTGCTGGGTCCCTCTATACTTGTGTCCCTGTCTTAGGGAATCTCTGGGGTTTCCACCAAGAAAGTAAAGGGCTCCATTCTTTTTGACAAGAAACACGAAATTACTCTCTAATCGATGAATGGGAATCGAGCCTCTTCTCATATCGTGGAGAAATTTCATGGTTTTTCTCGAGTTGCAGCAGGAACCTTGGGAATATTCTCGAGTTAAGATGGGGATGGCCCTTCAAAACTCGGGTTTGTTCAGCGACGTCAGGACTCTTGTCTAGTTGCTTGGGACACCTCGGAATTCTCCTCGACGCGTGGCAGGGCATTAGGAACGCCTCTCGAGGTGAGGCGTGAGACCCAGGATCCCTTTACAGTTGCCACAGGGATATTGGAATTTCTATCAATTTTCAAGCAGACTTAGGCATCGTCTCCTTTTGAAACATTGAATTCATTGAACTCGGGGTTCCTTGCACATTGTCAAAGGGATGTGAGGCATCCAGTCGTGATGAGGCGGTGAACTAGGGCTTTCTCTAGGGTCTCCACAGGGGACTCAGACATTCCTTCATATTGTGAGATGAAAGACGAACCTGCATTCAGGTCACTGCATGAAATCTGGCCTTATTTCGAATCAGGGCACCTCGGTGTCCGTTCTTCTTGAGGCAGCAAACTTTGCTTCCCCCTCACATACCTACTGCTGAGAGATGCCTCATCTTAAGGTGCTTGTGGAATGTCTTCATTCCTCTTGAGACGGTGCCAGGGATTCCGCTCTCATCTTGAGAGGATTTGGAGTACACTTAGCTTTTCTCCATTTGCGGAGCTGAATTTGGTGTTCTTCTAGACATTGGTTGTTGATTTCGGGGAATCTCTGGAGTTGCCTAAAGGAAGTTAAGTCCCTTGTCGTGTTTGATGGGGAATGTGGGATGGCTCTAGAGAAAATGCAGCGCAATCGGCCCTCATTTTGAGTTGATTTCGGGTACACGGATCGCATTCGTGTTGCTGCGGTGACGTCAGGGCCCCTATAGACTTGTGACAGTGTTCTTGGGGACTCTTTGAAGTTCCATCCAGGAAGTGCAACCTCCTTTCATGTGTGAAAGGGGAACACGGAATTGCTCTGAATGCACTGCACGGGAATCAGGCCTCATCTGGCAGCGAAGCGAAAGTCTCGTGGTTTTTCTCGAGTTGCAGCCGGAACCTGGGTTATATACTCGAGTTAGGACGTGGATGGCCCTTCAAAATTCGTGTTTATTCCGTGATTTCAGGAGTCATGTTTCGTTGCCAGGGACACATGTGGATTCTCCTTGAGGGTTTGCAGGGCAATAGGGACCCCTCTTTATTTGAGACTCGGGACCCAGGTTCCCTTTCCAGGTGCCACAGTGATATTGGGATTCCTATCAGTTTTCAATGGGATTCAGGCATCGTCTCCTTTGGAAGCACTGAACTTCAAGTTTCTTTAGAAATTTCAAAGGCATGTGAGGCCTCCTGTCGAGATGAGGCGGGGAACTAGTGCTTTCTCTAAAGTCTCCACAGGGGATTCAGACATCCCTTCAACTTTTGAATTGAAAGTCTATCCTGCATTCATATCACTGCAGGGAAATCCGGCCTTATTTCGTGTCAGGGCATCTCGGTGTCCATTCCACTTGTGACAGCAAACTCAGGATCTCTCTTACATTCCTATAGCTGAGAAACTCCTCGTCTTGAGGTGCTCTAGAAAGTTGGCATTCATGTGAGTCGAACCCATGGAGTCATCTCTACTCTCGATGTGATTTGTGGTTCACGGAGCTTTCCTCGAGTTGTGTGCTAAACTTGGTGTTCCTCTGGAGTTGGGACGGTGTTCCCGTGTTATCTCCGGAGTTGATTAAGGAAAGACAAGCCACTTGTGTTTGATGTTGATGGCAGAATGGCTCTGGATCTAATGCAGGGGATTCAGGCCTTTATTTCACGATGATATGAGGGTACACGAATGATTTCATGTTACTGTTTGACGTCTGGGTCCCACTATACTTCTGTCCCTGTTCTTAGGGATTCTCTGGGGTTCAATTCAGGAAGTCAAGGCTCCTTTCTTTTTGATGAGAAACACGAAATTACTCTCCAATCGATGAATGGGAATCGAGCCTCTTCTCACAGTGTGGAGAAATCTCATGGTTTTTCTCGAGTTGCAGCAAGAACCTTGGTAATAATTTCGAGTTAAGATGAGGATGGCCCTTCAAAACTCGGGTTTGTTCAGCGACGTCAGGACTCTTGTCTAGTTGCTTGGGACACCTCGATATTCTCCTCGACGCTTGGCAGGGCATTAGGGATGCCTCTCTCGAGGTGTGGCGTGAGACCCAGGTTCCCTTTCCAGTTGCCACAGGGATATTGGAATTCCTGTCAATCTTCAAGCAGACTCAGGCATCGCCTCCTTTTGAAACATTGAGCTCATTGAACTCGGGGTTCCTTGCACGTTGTCAAAGGTATGTGAGGCATCACGTCCAGAGGAGGCGACCAACTAGGGCTTTCTCTAGGGTCTCCACAGGGTATTCAGACATCCCTTCATCTTGTGAGATGAAAGACAAACCTGCATTCAAGTCACTGCAGGGAAATCCGGCCTTATTTCAAGTCAGGGCACCTCGGTGTCCGTTCTTCTTGAGGCAGCAAAATTAGATTCCCCCTCACATACCTACTGCTGAGAGATGCCTCATCTTAAGGTGCTTGTGGAATGTCTTCATTCCTCTTGAGACGGTGCCAGGGATTCCGCTCTCATCTTGAGAGGATTTGGAGTACACTTAGCTTTTCTCCATTTGCGGGGCTGAACTTGGTGTTCTTCTAGACTTTGGTTGTTGATTTCGGGGAATCTCTGGAGTTGCCCAAAGGAAGTTAAGTCCCTTGTCGTGTTTGATTGGGAATGTGGGACGGCTCTGGAGCCAGTGCAGCGCAATAGGGTCTCATCTTGAAATAATTTCGGGTACACGGATCTATTTTGTGTTGCTGCTCTGACGTCAGGGTCCCTATAGACTTGTTACAGTGTTTTTGGGGGACTCTCCGAAGTTCCATCCAGGAAGTCCAGACTCCTTTCATGTTTGAAATGGGAACACGGAATTGCTCTGCATGCACTGCAGGGGAATCAGGCCTCATCTGGCAGCGAGGAGGTAGTCTCGTGGTTTTTCTCGAGTTGCGACGGGAAACTGGGTTATATTCTCGAGTTAGGACGTGGATGGCCCTTCAAAACTCGTGTTTATCCCTGATGTCAGGAGTCATGTCTCATTGCCAGGGACACATCGGGATTCTCCTTGAGGGTTTGCAGGGCAATAGAGACCCCTCTTTATTTGAGACTTGGGACCCAGGTTCCTTTTCCAGGTGCCACAGTGATATTGGGATTCCTATCAGTTTTCAATAGGATTCAGGCATCATCTCCTTTGGAAGCATTGAACTCCAAGTTCCTTTCGAATTTTCAAAGGCATGTGAGGCCTCCTGTCGAGATGAGGCGGGGAACTACTGCTTTCTCTAAGTCTCCACAGG
Source organism: Odocoileus hemionus (assembly GCA_020976825.1). Taxonomy (NCBI): domain Eukaryota; kingdom Metazoa; phylum Chordata; class Mammalia; order Artiodactyla; family Cervidae; genus Odocoileus; species Odocoileus hemionus. The sequence continues at coordinate 8,449 of JAJLRB010001067.1, forward strand.
GGATTCAGACATCCCTTCACCTTGTGAAATGAAAGACGATCCAGCATTCAAATCACTGCAGGGAAATCCGGCCTTATTTCGAGTCAGGGCATCTCGGTGTCCATTCCACTTGGGGCAGCACACTCAGGATCTCTCTTACATTCCTATAGCTGAGAAACTCCTCGTCTTGGGGTGTTCTAGAAAGTTGGCATTCATGTGAGTCGAACCCATGGAGTCATCTCTACTCTCGAGGTGATTTGTGGTACACGAAATTTTCGTCGAGTTGCTGTGCTAAACTTGGTGTTCCTCTAGAGTTGGGACGGTGTTCCCGAGTTATCTCCGGAGTTGAGTAAGGAAAGACAAGCCACTTGTGTTTGATGTTGATGGCAGAATGGCTCTGGATCTAATGCAGGGATTCAGGTCTCATCTCGAGATGATATGAGGGTACACGGAATGCTTTCATGTTGCTGTTGTGTGACTTCTGGGTCCCTCTATACTTGTGTCCCTGTTCTTAGGGATTCTCTGGGGTTCCATTAAAGGAAGTCAAGGCTCCTTTCTTTTTGATGAGAAAACACGAAATTACTCTCCAATCGATGAATGGGAATCGAGCCTCTTCTCACAGCGTGGAGAAATTTCATGGTTTTTCTCGAGTTGCAGCAGAACCTTGGGAATATTTCGAGTTAAGATGGGGATGGCCCTTCAAAACTCGGGTTTGTTCAGCGACGTCAGGACTCTTGTCTAGTTGCTTGGGACACCTCGATATTCTCCTCGACGCTTGGCAGGGCATTAGGGACGCCTCTCGAGGTGAGGCGTGAGACCCAGGTTCCCTTTCCAGTTGCCACAGGGATATTGGAATTCCTGTCAATCTTCAAGCAGACTCAGGCATCGCCTCCTTTTGAAACATTGAACTCATTGAACTCGGGGTTCCTTGCGCGTTGTCAAAGGGATGTGAGGCATCACAGTCCGTGAGATGAGGCGGTGAACTAGGGCTTTCTCTAGGGTCTCCACAGGGGATTCAGACATCCCTTCATCTTGTGAGATGAAAGACAAACCTGCATTCAAGTCACTGCAGGGAAATCCGGCCTTATTTCGAAGTCAGGGCACCTCGGTGTCCGTTCTTCTTGAGGCAGCAAACTTAGATTCCCCCTCACATACCTACTGCTGAGAGATGCCTCATCTTAAGGTGCTTGTGGAATGTCTTCATTCCTCTTGAGACGGTGCCAGGGATTCCGCTCTCATCTTGAGAGATTTGGAGTACACTTAGCTTTTCTCCATTTGCGGGGCTGAACTTGGTGTTCTTCTAGACTTTGGTTGTTGATTTCGGGGAATCTCTGGAGTTGCCTAAAGGAAGTTAAGTCCCTTGTCGTGTTTGATGGGGAATGTGGGATGGCTCTGGAGCCAATGCAGTGCAATCGGGCCTCATCTTGAAATGATTTCGGGTACACGGATCTCTTTTGTGTTGCTGCTCTGACGTCAGGGGCCCCTATAGACTTGTGACAGTGTTTTTGGGGACTCTCTGAAGTTCCATCCAGGAAGTGCAGACTCCTTTCATGTTTGAAAGGGGAACACGGAATTGCTCTGCATGCACTGCAGGGAATCAGGCCTCATCTGGCAGCGAGGGGTAGTCTCGTGGTTTTTCTCTCGAGTTGCAGCCGGGAACCTGGGTTATATATTCTCGAGTTAGGACGTGGATGGCCCTTCAAAACTCGTGTTTATTCCCTGATGTCAGGAGTCATGTCTCGTTGCCAGGGACACATCGGGATTCTCCTTGAGGGTTTGCAGGGCAATAGGGACCCCTCTTTATTTGAGACTTGGGACCCAGGTTCCCTTTTCCAGGTGCCACAGTGATATTGGGATTCCTATCAGTTTTCAATGGGATTCAGGCATCGTCTCCTTTGGAAGCATTGAACTCCAAGTTCCTTTCGAATTTTCAAAGGCATGTGAGGCCTCCTGTCGAGATGAGGCGGGGAACTACTGCTTTCTCTAAAGTCCCCACAGGGGATTCAGACATCCCTTCAACTTTTGAAATGAAAGACGATCCTGCATTCAAATCACTGCAGGGAAATCCGGCCTTATTTCGAGTCAGGGCATCTCGGTGTCCATTCCACTTGGGGCAGCACACTCAGGATCTCTCTTACATTCCTATAGCTGAGAAACTCCTCGTCTTGAGGTGCTCTAGAAAGTTGGCATTCATGTGAGTCGAACCCATGGAGTCATCTCTACTCTCGAGGTGATTTGTGGTACACGGAGCTTTCGTCGAGTTGCTGTGCTAAACTTGGTGTTCCTCTAGAGTTGGGACGGTGTTCCCGTGTTATCTCCGGAGTTGAGTAAGGAAAGACAAGCCACTTGTGTTTGATGTTGATGGCAGAATGGCTCTGGATCTAATGCAGGGGATTCAGGCCTCATCTCGAGATGATATGAGGGTACACGGAATGCTTTCATGTTGCTGTTGTGACTTCTGGGTCCCTCTATACTTGTGTCCCTGTTCTTAGGGATTCTCTGGGGTTCCATCAAGGAAGTCAAGGCTCCTTTCTTTTTGACGAGAAACACGAAATTACTCTCCAATTGATGAATGGGAATCGAGCCTCTTCTCACAGCATGGAGAAGTTTCATGATATTTCTCAAGTTTCAGCAGGAACGTTGGGAATATTGTCGAGTTAAGATTGGGATGGCCCTTCAAAACTCGAGTTTGTTCAGCGACGTCAGGACTCTTGTCTAGTTGCTTGGAACACCTTAATATTCTCCTCGACGCTTGGCAGGGCATTAGGGACGCCTCTCGAGGTGTGGCGTGAGACCCAGGTTCCCTTTCCAGTTGCCACAGGGATATTGGAATTCCTCTCAATCTTCAAGCAGACTCAGGCATCGCCTCCTTTTGAAACATAGAACTCATTGAACTCGGGTTCCTTGCCTCCATTTGCTATACTTGTGTTCCTCTAGAGTGTTCTTAGGGATTCTCTGGGGTTCCATCAAGGAAGTCAAGCCACTCCTTTCTTTTTGACGGGAAGAAACACGAAATTACTCTCTCAATCGATGAATGGAATCTGAGCCTCTTCTCATTACAGTGTGGAGAAGTTCATCATGAAAGTTTTTCTCACGAGTTGCAGCAGGGAACCTTGGGAATATTGGTTTTTCTCGAGTTAAGATGGGTTAAGATGGCCCTTCAAAACTCGGGTTTGTTCAGCGACGTCAGGACTCTTGTCTAGTTGCTTGGGACACCTCGATATTCTCCTCGACGCTTGGCAGGGCATTAGGGACGCCTCTCGAGGTGAGGCGTGAGACCCAGGATTCCTTTCCAGTTGCCACAGGGATATTGGAATTTCTATCAATCTTCAAGCAGACTCAGGCATCGCCTCCTTTTGAAACATTGAACTCATTGAACTCGGGGTTCCTTGCGGGATGTCAAAGGGATGTGAGGCATCCCGTCGAGATGAGGCGGCGAACTACGGCTTTCTCTAGCGTCTCCACAGGGGATTCAGACATCCCTTCATCTTGTGAGATGAAAGACGAACCTGCATTCAAGTCACTGCAGGGAAATCCGGCCTTATTTCGAGTCAGGGCACCTCGGTGTCCGTTCTTCTTGAGGCAGCAAAATTAGATTCCCCCTCACATACCTACTGCTGAGAGATGCCTCATCTTAAGGTGCTTGTGGAATGTCTTCATTCCTCTTGAGACGGTGCCAGGGATTCCGCTCTCATCTTGAGATGATTTGGAGTACACTTAGCTTTTCTCCATTTGCGGGGCTGAACTTGGTGTTCTTCTAGACTTTGGTTGTTGATTTCGGGGAAATCTGGAGTTGCCTAAAGGAAGTTAAGTCCCTTGTCGTGTTTGATGGGGAATGTGGGATGGCTCTGGAGCCAATGCAGTGCAATGGTGCCTCATCTTGAGTTGATTTCGAGTACACAGATCTCTTTTTTGTTGCGGCGGTTACGTCAGGGCCCCTATAGACTTGTGACAGTGTTCTTGGGGAATCTCTAAAGTTCCATCCAGGAAGTCCAGACTCCTTTCATGTTTGAAAGGGGAACACGGAATTCCTCTGCATGCACTGCAGGGGAATCAGGCCTCATCTTTTAGCGAGGAGGAAGTCTCGTGGATTTTCTCGAGTTGCGGTGGGAACCTGGGTTATATTCTCGAGTTAGGACGTGGATGGCCGTTCAAAACTTGTGTTTATTCCGTGATGTCAGGAGTCATGTCTCATTGCCAGGGACACATCAGGATTCTCCTTGAGGGTTGGAAGGGCAATAGGGACCCCTCTTTATTTGAGACTCGGGACCCAGGTTCCTTTTCCAGGTGCCACAGTGATATTGGGATTCCTATCAGTTTTCAATAGGATTCAGGCATCATCTCCTTTGGAAGCATTGAACTCCAAGTTCCTTTCGAATTTTCAAAGTCATGTGAGGCCTCCTGTTGAGATGAGGCGGGGAACTACTGCTTTCTCCAATGTCTCCACAGGGAATTCAGACATCCCTTCACCTTGTGAAATGAAAGACTATCCAGCATTCAAATCACTGCAGGGAAATCCGGCCTTATTTCGAGTCAGGGCATCTCGGTGTCCTTTCCACTTGGGGCAGCAAACTCAGGATCTCTCTTACATTCCTATAGCTGAGAAACTCCTCGTCTTGAGGTGCTGTAGAAAGGTGGCATTCATGTGAGTCGAACCCATGAAGTTATCTCTACTCTCGAGGTGTTTTTTGGTACACGAAGTTTTCGTCGAGTTGCTGTGCTAAACTTGGTGTTTCTCTAGAGTTGGGATGGTGTTCCCGGGTTATCTCCAGAGTTGATTAAGGAAAGACAAGCCACTTGTGTTTGATGTTGATGGCAGAATGGCTCTGGATCTAATGCAGGGGATTCAGGCCTCATCTCGAGATGATATGAGGGTACACGGAATGCTTTCATGTTGCGGTTGTGACTTCTGGGTTCGTCTATACTTGTGTCCCTGCTCTTAGGTATTCTCTGGGGTTCCATCAATGAAGTCAAGGCTCCTTTCTTTTTGACAAGGAACACGAAATTACTCTCCAATCGATGAATGGGAATCGAGCCTCTTCTCACAGCGTGGAGAAGTTTCATGGTATTTCTCGAGTTGCAGCAGGAACCTTGGGAATATTCTCGAGTTAAGATGGGGATGGCCCATCAAAACTCGTGTTTGTTCAGCGACGTCAGGACTCTTGTCTAGTTGCTTGGGACACCTCGATATTCTCCTCGACGCTTGGCAGGGCATTAGGGACCCCTCTCGAGGTGAGGCGTGAGACCCAGTTTCCCTTTCCAGTAGCCACAGGGATATTGGAATTCCTCTCAATCTTCAAGAAGACTCAGGCATCGCCTACTTTTAAAACATTGAATTCATTGAACTCGGGGTTCCTTGCGCATTGTCAAAGGGATGTGAGGCATCCAGTCGTGATGAAGCGGTGAACTAGGGCTTTCTCTAGGGTCTCCACAGGGGACTCAGACATCCCTTCATTTTGTGAGATGAAAGACGAACCTGCATTCAGGTCACTGCATGAAATCTGGCCTTATTTCGAATCAGGGCACCTCGGTGTCCGTTCTTCTTGAGGCAGCAAACTTTGCTTCCCCCTCACATACCTACTGCTGAGAGATGCCTCATCTTAAGGTGCTTGTGGAATGTCTTCATTCCTCTTGAGACGGTGCCAGGGATTCCGCTCTCATCTTGAGAGGATTTGGAGTACACTTAGCTTTTCTCCATTTGCGGAGCTGAATTTGGTGTTCTTCTAGACATTGGTTGTTGATTTCGGGGAATCTCTGGAGTTTCCTAAAGGAAGTTAAGTCCCTTGTCGTGTTTGATGGGGAATGTGGGATGGCTCTAGAGAAAATGCAGCGCAATCGGGCTTCATCTTGAGTTGATTTCGGGTACACGGATCTCTTTCGTGTTGCTGTGGTGACGTCAGGGCCCCTATAGACTTGTGACAGTGTTCTTGGGGACTCTCTGAAGTTCCATCCAGGAAGTGCAGACTCCTTTCATGTGTGAAAGGGGAACACGGAATTGCTCTGAATGCACTGCACGGGAATCAGGCCTCATCTGGCAGCGAAGGGGAAGTCTCGTGGTTTTTTCGAGTTGCAGCCGGAACCTGGGTTATATACTCAAGTTAGGACGTGGATGGCCCTTCAAAATTCGTGTTTATTCCGTGATTTCAGGAGTCATGTTTCGTTGTCAGGGACACATGGGGATTCTCCTTGAGGGTTGGCAGGGCAATAGGGACCCCTCTTTATTTGAGACTCGGGACCCAGGTTCCCTTTCCAGGTGCCACAGTGATATTGGGATTCCTATCAGTTTTCAATGGGATTCAGGCATCGTCTCCTTTGGAAGCACTGAACTTCAAGTTTCTTTAGAAATTTCAAAGGCATGTGAGGCCTCCTGTCGAGATGAGGCGGGGAACTAGTGCTTTCTCTAAAGTCTCCACAGGAGATTCAGACATCCCTTCAACTTTTGAATTGATAGTCTATCCTGCATTCATATCACTGCAGGGAAATCCGGCCTTATTTCGAGTCAGGGCATCTCGGTGTCCATTCCACTTGTGACAGCAAACTCAGGATCTCTCTTACATTCCTATAGCTGAGAAACTCCTCGTCTTGAGGTGCTCTAGAAAGTTGGCATTCATGTGAGTCGAACCCATGGAGTCATCTCTACTCTCGATGTGATTTGTGGTTCACGGAGCTTTCCTCGAGTTGTGTGCTAAACTTGGTGTTCCTCTGGAGTTGGGACGGTGTTCCCGTGTTATCTCCGGAGTTGATTAAGGAAAGACAAGCCACTTGTGTTTGATGTTGATGGCAGAATGGCTCTGGATCTAATGCAGGGGATTCAGGCCTTATTTCACGATGATATGAGGGTACACGGAATGATTTCATGTTACTGTTTGACGTCTGGGTCCCACTATATTTCTGTCCCTGTTCTTAGGGATTCTCTGGGGTTCAATTCAGGAAGTCAAGGCTCCTTTCTTTTTGATGAGAAACACGAAATTACTCTCCAATCGATGAATGGGAATCGAGCCTCTTCTCACAGTGTGGAGAAATCTCATGGTTTTTCTCGAGTTGCCGCAAGAACCTTGGTAATATTTTCGAGTTAAGATGAGGATGGCCCTTCAAAACTCGGGTTTGTTCAGCGACGTCAGGACTCTTGTCTAGTTGCTTGGGACACCTCGATATTCTCCTCGACGCTTGGCAGGGCATTAGGGATGCCTCTCGAGGTGTGGCGTGAGACCCAGGTTCCCTTTCCAGTTGCCACAGGGATATTGGAATTCCTGTCAATCTTCAAGCAGACTCAGGCATCGCCTCCTTTTGAAACATTGAGCTCATTGAACTCGGGGTTCCTTGCACGTTGTCAAAGGTATGTGAGGCATCACGTCCAGAGGAGGCGACCAACTAGGGCTTTCTCTAGGGTCTCCACAGGGTATTCAGACATCCCTTCATCTTGTGAGATGAAAGACAAACCTGCATTCAAGTCACTGCAGGGAAATCCGGCCTTATTTCAAGTCAGGGCACCTCGGTGTCCGTTCTGCTTGAGGCAGCAAAATTAGATTCCCCCTCACATACCTACTGCTGAGAGATGCCTCATCTTAAGGTGCTTGTGGAATGTCTTCATTCCTCTTGAGACGGTGCCAGGGATTCCGCTCTCATCTTGAGAGGATTTGGAGTACACTTAGCTTTTCTCCATTTGCGGGGCTGAACTTGGTGTTCTTCTAGACTTTGGTTGTTGATTTCGGGGAATCTCTGGAGTTGCCCAAAGGAAGTTAAGTCCCTTGTCGTGTTTGATTGGGAATGTGGGACGGCTCTGGAGCCAGTGCAGCGCAATAGGGTCTCATCTTGAAATAATTTCGGGTACACGGATCTATTTTGTGTTGCTGCTCTGACGTCAGGGTCCCTATAGACTTGTTACAGTGTTTTTGGGGACTCTCCGAAGTTCCATCCAGGAAGTCCAGACTCCTTTCATGTTTGAAATGGGAACACGGAATTGCTCTGCATGCACTGCAGGGGAATCAGGCCTCATCTGGCAGCGAGGAGGTAGTCTCGTGGTTTTTCTCGAGTTGCGACGGGAAACTGGGTTATATTCTCGAGTTAGGACGTGGATGGCCCTTCAAAACTCGTGTTTATCCCTGATGTCAGGAGTCATGTCTCATTGCCAGGGACACATCGGGATTCTCCTTGAGGGTTTGCAGGGCAATAGAGACCCCTCTTTATTTGAGACTTGGGACCCAGGTTCCTTTTCCAGGTGCCACAGGGATATTGGAATTCCTCTCAATCTTCAAGCAGACTCAGGCATCGCCTCCTTTTGAAACATAGAACTCATTGAACTCGGGGTTCCTTGCGGGATGTTAAAGGGATATGAGGCATCACGTTGAGATGAGGTGGCGAAATACGGCTTTCTCTAGCCTCTCCACAGGGGATTCAGACATCCCTTCACTTTGTGAAATGAAAGACGATCCTGCATCCAAATGACTGCAGGGAAATCCGGCCTTATTTCGAGTCAGGGCTTCTCCGTGTCCAGTCCAATTGGGGCATTAAACTCAGGATCTCTTTTACATTACTATAGCTAAGAAACTCCTTGCCTTGAGGTGATGTAGAAAGTTGACATTTCTGTGAGTCGAACCCTTGGAGATATCTCTACTTTCGAGGTGATTTGTGGTACACGGAGCTTTCCTCGAGTTGCTGTGCTGAAATTGGTGTTCCTCTAGAGTTGGGACGGTGTTCCCGTGTTATCTCCAGAGTTGATTATGGAAAAACAAGCCACTTGTATTTGATGTTGACGGCAGAATGGCTCTGGATCTATTACAGGGGATTCAGGTCTCATCTCGAGATGATATGAGAGTACACGGAATGCTTTCATGTTGCTGTTGTGAATGCTGGGTCCCTCTATACTTGTGTCCGTGTTCTTAGGGATTCTCTGGGGTTTCACCAAGAAAGTAAAGGCTCCATTCTTTTTGACAAGAAACACGAAATTACTCTCTAATCGATGAATGGGAATCGAGCCTCTTCTCATATCGTGGAGAAATTTAATGGTTTTTCTCGAGTTGCAGCAGGAACCTTGGGAATATTCTCGAGTTAAGATGGGGATGGCCCTTCAAAACTCGGGTTTGTTCAGCGACGTCAGGACTCTTGTCTAGTTGCTTGGGACACCTCGGAATTCTCCTCGACGCTTGGCAGGGCATTAGGAACGCCTCTCGAGGTGAGGCGTGAGACCCAGGATCCCTTTCCAGTTGCCACAGGGATATTGGAATTTCTATCAATCTTCAAGCAGACTTAGGCATGGTCTCCTTTTGAAACATTGAACTCATTGAACTCGGGGTTCCTTGCGCGTTGTCAAAGGGATGTGAGACATTCCGTCGAGATGAGGCGGCGAACTACGGCTTTCTCTAGCGTCTCCACAGGGGATTCAGACATCCCTTCATCTTCTGAGATGAAAGTCTAACCTGCATTCAAGCCACTGCAGGGAAATCCGGCCTTATTTCGAGTCAGGGCACCTCGGTGTCCTTTCTTCTTGAGGCAGCAAACTTTGGTTCCCCCTCACATACCTACTGCTGAGAGATGCCTCATCTTAAGGTGCTTGTGGAATGTCTTCATTCCTCTTGAGACGGTGCCAGGGATTTCGCTCTCATCTTGAGATGATTTGGAGTACACTTAGCTTTTCTCCATTTGCGGGGCTGAAATTGGTGTTCGTTTAGACTTTGGTTGTTGATTTCGGGGAATTTCTGGAGTTGCCTAAAGGAAGTTAAGTCCCTTGTCGTGTTTGATGGGGAATGTGGGATGGCTCTGGAGCCAATGCAGTGCAATGGTGCCTCATCTTGAGTTGATTTTGAGTACACAGATCTCTTTCGTGTTGCGGCGGTGACGTCAGGGCCCCTATAGACTTGTGACAGTGTTCTTGGGGACTCTCTGAAGTTCCATCCAGGAAGTGCAGACTCCTTTCATGTGTGAAAGGGGAACACGGAATTGCTCTGAATGCACTGCACGGGAATCAGGCCTCATCTGGCAGCGAAGGGGAAGTCTCGTGGTTTTTCTCGAGTTGCAGCCGGAACCTGGGTTATATACTCGAGTTAGAACGTGGATGGCCCTTCAAAATTCGTGTTTATTCCGTGATGTCAGGAGTCATGTTTCGTTGCCAGGGACACATGTGGATTCTCCTTGAGGGTTGGCAGGGCAATAGGGACCCCTCTTTATTTGAGACTCGGGACCCAGGTTCCCTTTCCAGGTGCCACAGTGATATTGGGATTCCTATCAGTTTTCAATGGGATTCAGGCATCGTCTCCTTTGGAAGCATTGAACTCCAAGTTCCTTTCGAATTTTCAAAGGCATGTGAGGCCTCCTGTCGAGATGAGGCGGGGAACTACTGCTTTCTCTAAAGTCTCCACAGGGGAGATTCAGACATCCCTTCAACTTTTGAAATGAAAGACGATCCTGCATTCATTCACACTGCAGGGAAATCCGGCCTTATTTCGAGTCAGGGCATCTCGGTGTCCATTCCACTTGGGGCAGCAAACTCAGGATCTCTCTTACATTCCTATAGCTGAGAAACTCCTCGTCTTGAGGTGCTCTAGAAAGTTGGCATTAATGTGAGTCGAACCCATGGAGTCATCTCTACTCTCGAGGATTTTTTTGGTACACGGAGCTTTCCTCGATTTGCTGTGCTAAACTTGGTGTTCCTCTAGAATTGGGACGGTGTTCCCGGGTTATCTCCGGAGTTGAGTAAGGAAAGACAAGCCACTTGTGTTTGATGTTGATGGCAGAATGGCTCTGGATCTAATGCAGGGGATTCAGGCCTCATCTCGAGATGATATGAGGGTACACGGAATGCTTTCATGTTGCTGTTGTGACTCCTGGGTCCCTCTATACTTGTGTCCCTGTTCTTAGGGATTCTCTGGGGTTCCATCAAGGAAGTCAAGGCTCCTTTCTTTTTGACGAGAAACACGAAATTACTCTCCAATCGATGAATGGGAATCGAGCCTCTTCTCACAGCGTGGAGAAGTTTCATGGTATTTCTCAAGTTGCAGCGGGAACCTTGGGAATATTCTCGAGTTAAGATGGGGATGGCCCTTCAAAACTCGAATTTGTTCAGCGACGTCAGGACTCTTGTCTAGTTGCTTGGGACACCTCGATATTCTCCTCGACGCTTGGCAGGGCATTAGGGACGCCTCTCGAGGTGAGGCGTGAGACCCAGGATTCCTTTCCAGTTGCCACAGGGATATTGGAATTCCTCTCAATCTTCAAGCAGACTCAGGCATCGCCTCTTTTTGAAACATTGAACTCATTGAACTCGGGGTTCCTTGCGGGTTGTCAAAGGGATGTGAGGCATCACGTTGAGATGAGGCGGCGAACTAGGGCTTTCTCTAGGGTCTCCACAGGGGATTCAGACATCCCTTCATCTTGTGAGATGAAAGACGAACCTGCATTCAAGTCACTGCAGGGAAATCCGGCCTTATTTCGAGTCAGGGCACCTCGGTGTCCGTTCTTCTTGAGGCAGCAAAATTAGATTCCCCCTCACATACCTACTGCTGAGAGATGCCTCATCTTAAGGTGCTTGTGGAATGTCTTCATTCCTCTTGAGACGGTGCCAGGGATTCCGCTCTCATCTTGAGAGGATTTGGAGTACACTTAGCTTTTCTCCATTTGCGGGGCTGAACTTGGTGTTCTTCTAGACTTTGGTTGTTGATTTCGGGGAATCTCTGGAGTTGCCTAAAGGAAGTTAAGTCCCTTGTCGTGTTTGATGGGGAATGTGGGATGGCTCTGGAGCCAATGCAGCGCAATGGGCTCTCATCTTGAGTTGATTTCGGGTACACGGATCTCTTTCGTGTTGCTGCGGTGACGTCAGGGCCCCTATAGACTTGTGACAGTGTTCTTGGGGAACTCTCTAAGTTCCATCCAGGAAGTCCAGACTCCTTTCATGTTTGAAAGGGGAACACGGAATTGCTCTGCATGCACTGCAGGGGAAT
>JAJLRB010001068.1:0-69438 GCA_020976825.1 Odocoileus hemionus
GAGTCAGGCTTGTTGTCCTTTTGACGCATTGAACCCCAAGTTCCTCTCGAATTTTCAAGGGGATGTGAGGCCTCCTGTTGAGATGAGGCGGAGAACTAGGGCTTTCTCTAAAGTCTCCACCGGGGATTCACACATCCGTTCATCTTGGGAGATGAAAGACTAGCCTGCATTCAAGTCACTGGAGGGAAGTCCAGCCATATTTCGAGTCACGGCATCTCGGTGTTCATTCCAGTTGAGGCAGCAAACTCAGGGTCCCTCTCACATAACTTAGCTAAGAGAGGACTCCTGTTCAGGTTCTGGCCTAAAGTTGCATTCCTCTTGGGTCAAAAATAGGGAATCGGCTCTCATCTCGCAATGATTTGGGGTACCCAGAGCTTTTCTTGAGTCGGTGTGCTGAACGTGGTGTCCCTCTGGAGTATATTTTACTTTTCTATAGCAACCATGAAATATCTTGTATTTTAGCATTTTATAGGTAATTGAACATATTTATCAAATCATATTTTATTGTATATACATCCATTCCAGTACAAACATATATTTATATTCATTAACAGCTCCAAATCTCTTCAGCTCTTCTGCAAGAAAATCCCCTTGTAAGAGTAAGCCAATTTTCAGCAATTAACGCTTTAAAATCCTAATTCATTTCGAAATGACCCATTCAACAAACTTCTAATACTTAGCTCAGCACAACTCCAGCAACCTAAGTCACTCTAATCCCAAGAGACCAATCCAGATTACAGAGAATAGATCGTTTTATCGAAAATACAATTTTTTTAGTAGAGCTTATCTAAATGTTTTCATCTCATATATATATATATATATATATAACTTTTTTTTGACAATCGTACCTTAACCCAAGCCAATGCATAACAAAATTATTATATAATGTTGATGACTCAAGTCATGTCCCTTCTAGATAAACAAAGCCTGAAAGATTGTGGGGGCAGGGGTCCAAAAACTCCAGTAGGTACTCTAGAAGGGACTGCTTAAGGGTAAAGGAAAAAATCATTTATGGCTGGTATACTAATGGCAGCAGTGCTGGGCATTGAGGGTTTGAGGGAAAAGATAGAATTTGACCCTCTTTTTTGTTGTAGGGGACCTGGGAGGTCCCCTCTTTGGAGTTTCTTGGAATAGGTTTTCCTTCAATATGAAATTTAAATTTACTGTCTTTGGCCCAGTGCATTCCTCTGTGGCAGAAAGGGCAAAATTTTGGTGGCTTTTTATTAGCCTTCTAAGGGCAGACCCCTTTTAAACGGTTTTTATCTCCACATGTAAAGCATCCTTCATTTCTCTTTTTAAAAGTTTGTAACATTGTTTCAGCTAGTATTTTCATCTTTTAAATTTTTGATCCTAGATTGTGACAAGCGTTTATGTAATCAGTAATAATCCTTGTCTGACAAATTGCAGCTATAGCTCTTTGACATTTCTGATATTCATCCTCATTAGCAAGTAATTTTTCTAGCTTTTTTTTTTCTTGGTTTCTTCTCCGATTATGGTATGGGAAATAGCAGCTTCTAGTCTAGCTTAAAATTAATGTAACTTTTCATTAGGTTTCAACAAAGAGACTTTTGGAGATGCGACTGTTGGCAGAGGAGAAGCATTTGGAGCAGCCAGGGCAGAGCTGCTTTCGAATTTTCAAAGGCATGTGAGTCCTTCTGTCGAGATGAGGCGGGGAACTACTGCTTTCTCTAGAGTCTCCACAGAGGATTCAGATATCCCTTCACTTTGTGAAATGAAAGACGATCCTGCATCCAAATGATTGCAGGGAAATCTGGCCTTATTTCGAGTCAGGGCTTCTCCGTGTCCAGTCCAATTGGGGCATTAAACTCAGGATCTCTTTTACATTCCTTTAGCTAAGAAACTCCTTGCCTTGAGGTGATGTAGAAAGTTGGCATTTCTGTGAGTCGAACCCTTGGAGATATCTCTACTTTCGAGGTGATTTGTGGTACACGGACCTTTCCTCGAGTTGCTGTGCTGAACTTGGTGTTCCTCTAGAGTTGGGACGGTGTTCCCGTGTTATCTCCAGAGTTGATTATGGAAAGACAAGCCACTTGTATTTGATGTTGACGGCAGAATGGCTCTGGATCTAATACAGGGGATTCAGGTCTCATCTCGAGATGATATGAGAGTACACGGAATGCTTTCATGTTGCTGTTGTGAATTCTGGGTCCCTCTATACTTGTGTCCGTGTTCTTAGGGATTCTCTGGGGTTCCACCAAGGAAGTAAAGGCTCCATTCTTTTTGACGAGAAACACGAAATTACTCTCGAATCGATGAATGGGAATCGAGCCTCTTCTCATAGCGTGGAGAAATTTCATGGTTTTTCTCGAGTTGCAGCAGGAACCTTGGGAATATTCTCGAGTTAAGATGGGGATGGCCCTTCAAAACTCGGGTTTGTTCAGCGACGTCAGGACTCTTGTCTAGTTGCTTGGGACACCTCGGAATTCTCCTCGACGCTTGGCAGGGCATTAGGAACGCCTCTCGAGGTGAGGCGTGAGACCCAGGTTCCCTTTCCAGTTGCCACAGGGGTATTGGAATTTCTATCAATCTTCAAGCAGACTCAGGCATGGTCTCCTTTTGAAACATTGAACTCATTGAACTCGGGGTTCCTTGCGCGTTGTCAAAGGGATGTGAGACATTCCGTCTAGATGAGGCGGTGACCTACGGCTTTCTCTAGCGTCTCCACAGGGGATTCAGACATCCCTTCATCTTGTGAGATGAAAGACTAACCTGCATTCAAGCCACTGCAGGGAAATCCGGCCTTATTTCGAGTCAGGGAACCTCGGTGTCCTTTCTTCTTGAGGCAGCAAACTTAGATTCCCCCTCACATACCTACTGCTGAGAGATGCCTCATCTTAAGGTGCTTGTGGAATGTCTTCATTCCTCTTGAGACGGTGCCAGGGATTTCGCTCTCATCTTGAGATGATTTGGAGTACACTTAGCTTTTCACCATTTGCGGGGCTGAACTTGGTGTTCTTCTAGACTTTGGTTGCTGATTTCGGGGAATCTCTGGAGTTGCCTAAAGGAAGTTAAGTCCCTTGTCGTGTTTGATGGGGAATGTGGGATGTCTCTGGAGCCAATGCAGTGCAATGTGGCCTCATCTTGAGTTGATATCGGGTACACGGATCTCTTGCGTGTTGCTGCGGTGATGTCAGGGCCCCTATAGACTTGTGACAGTGTTCTTGGGGACTCTCTGAAGTTCCATCCAGGAAGTCCAGACTCCTTTCATGTTTGAAAGGGGAACACGAAATTGCTCTGCATGCACTGCAGGGGAATCAGGCCTCATCTGGCAGCGAGGGGGAAGTCTCGTCGTTTTTCTCGAGTTGCGGCGGGAAACTGGGTTATATTCTCGTGTTAGGACGTGGATGGCCGTTCAAAACTTGTGTTTATTCCTTGATGTCAGGAGTCATGTCTCGTTGCCAGGGACACATCGGGATTCTCCTTGAGGGTTGGCAGGGCAATAGGGACCCCTTTTTATTTGAGACTTGGGACCCAGGTTCCTTTTCCAGGTGCCACAGTGATATTGGGATTCCTATCAGTTTTCAATGGGATTCAGGCATCCTCTCCTTTGGAAGCATTGAACTCCAAGTTCCTTTCGAATTTTCAAAGGCATGTGAGGCCTCCTGTCGAGATGAGGCGGGGAACTACTGCTTTCTCTAAAGTCTCCACAAGGGATTCAGACATCCCTTCACTTTGTGAAATGAAGGACGATCCTGCATTCAAATCACTGCAGGGAAATCCGGCCTTATTTCGAGTCAGGGCATCTCGGTGTCCATTCCACTTGGGGCAGCACACTCAGGATCTCTCTTACATTCCTATAGCTGAGAAACTCCTCGTCTTGAGGTGCTCTAGAAAGTTGGCATTCATGTGAGTCGAACCCATGGAGTCATCTCTACTCTCGAGTTGATTTGTGGTACACGGAGTTTTCGTTGAGTTGCTGTGCTAAACTTGGTGTTCCTCTAGAGTTGGGACGGTGTTCCCGGGTTATCTCCGGAGTTGATTAAGGAAAGACAAGCCACTTGTGTTTGATGTTGATGGCAGAATGGCTCTGGATCTAATGCAGGGGATTCAGGCCTCATCTCGAGATGATATGAGGGTACACGGAATGCTTTCATGTTGCTGTTGTGACTTCTGGGTCCCTCTATACTTGTGTCCCTGTTCTTAGGGATTCTCTGGGGTTCCATCAAGGAAGTCAAGGCTCCTTTCTTTTTGACGAGAAACACGAAATTACTCTCCAATCGATGAATGGGAATCGAGCCTCTTCTCACAGCGTGGAGAAGTTTCATGGTTTTTCTCGAGTTGCAGCAGGAACCTTGGGAATATTTTCGAGTTAAGATGGGGATGGCCCTTCAAAACTCGGGTTTGTTCAGCGACGTCAGGACTCTTGTCTAGTTGCTTGGGACACCTCGATATTCTCCTCGACGCTTGGCAGGGCATTAGGGACGCCTCTCGAGGTGAGGCGTGAGACCCAGGTTCCCTTTCCAGTTGCCACAGGGATATTGAAATTCCTGTCAATCTTCAAGCAGACTCAGGCATCGCCTCCTTTTGAAACATTGAACTCATTGAACTCGGGGTTCCTTGCGGGTTGTCAAAGGGATGTGAGGCATCACGTTGAGATGAGGCGGCGAACTAGGGCTTTCTCTAGCCTCTCCACAGGGGATTCAGACATCCCTTCATCTTGTGAGATGAAAGACGAACCTGCATTCAAGTCACTGCAGGGAAATCCGGCCTTATTTCGAGTCAGGGCACCTCGGTGTCCGTTCTTCTTGAGGCAGCAAACTTAGATTCCCCCTCACATACCTACTGCTGAGAGATGCCTCATCTTAAGGTGCTTGTGGAATGTCTTCATTCCTCTTGAGACGGTGCCAGGTATTCCACTCTCATCTTGAGATGATTTGGAGTACACTTAGCTTTTCTCCATTTGCGGGGCTGAACTTGGTGTTCTTCTAGACTTTGGTTGTTGATTTCGGGGAATCTCTGGAGGTGCCTAAAGGAAGTTAAGTTCCTTGTCGTGTTTGATGGGGAATGTGGGATGGCTCTGGAGCCAATGCAGCGCAATGGTGCCTCATCTTGAGTTGATTTCGAGTACACAGATCTCTTTCGTGTTGTGGCGGTGACGTCAGGGCCCCTATAGACTTGTGACAGTGTTCTTGGGGACTCTCTGAAGTTCCATCCAGGAAGTCAAGACTCCTTTCATGTTTGAAAGGGGAACACGAAATTCCACTGCATGCACTGCAGGGGAATCAGGCCTCATCTGGTAGCGACGGGGAAGTCTCGTGGATTTTCTCGAATTGCGGCGGGAACATGGGGTATATTCTCGAGTTAGGACGTGGATGGCCGTTCAAAACTTGTGTTTATTCCGTGATGTCAGGAGTCATGTCTCATTGCCAGGGACACATCGGGATTCTCCTTGAGGGTTGGAAGGGCAATAGGGACCCCTCTTTATTTGAGACTTGGGACCCAGGTTCCTTTTCCAGGTGCCACAGTGATATTGGGATTCCTATCAGTTTTCAATGGGATTCAGGCATCGTCTCCTTTGGAAGCATTGAACTCCAAGTTCCTTTCGAATTTTCAAAGGCATGTGAGGCCTCCTGTCGAGATGAGGCGGGGAACTACTGCTTTCTCTAAAGTCTCCACAGGGGATTCAGACATCCCTTCACCTTGTGAAATGAAAGACTATCCTGCATTCAAATCACTGCAGGGAAATCCGGCCTTATTTCGAGTCAGGGCATCTCGGTGTCCATTTTCCACTTGGGGCAGCAAACTCAGGATCTCTCTTACATTCCTATAGCTGAGAAACTCCTCGTCTTGAGGTGCTGTAGAAAGTTGGCATTCATGTGAGTCGAACCCATGGAGTTATCTCTACTCTCGAGGTGTTTTTGGTACACGAGCTTTTCGTCGAGTTGCTGTGCTAAACTTGGTGTTTCTCTAGAGTTGGGACGGTGTTCCCGGGTTATCTCCAGAGTTGATTAAGGAAAGACAAGCCACTTGTGTTTGATGTTGATGGCAGAATGGCTCTGGATCTAATGCAGGGAATTCAGGCCTCATCTCGAGATGATATGAGGGTACACGGAATGCTTTCATGTTGCGGTTGTGACTTCTGGGTCCGACTATACTTGTGTCCCTGATCTTAGGGATTCTCTGGGGTTCCATCAGTGAAGTCAAGGCTCCTTTCTTTTTGACAAGGAACACGAAATTACTCTCCAATCGATGAATGGGAATCGAGCCTCTTCTCACAGCGTGGAGAAGTTTCATGTTTTTTCTCGAGTTGCAGCAGGAACCTTGGGAATATTTTCGAGTTAAGATGGGGATGGCCCTTCAAAACTCGTGTTTGTTCAGCGACATCAGGACTCTTGTCTAGTTGCTTGGGACACCTCGATATTCTCCTCGACGCTTGGCAGGGCATTAGGGACGCCTCTCGAGGTGAGGCCTGAGACCCAGGTTCCCTTTCCAGTTGCCACAGGGATATTGGAATTCCTGTCAATCTTCAAGCAGACTCAGGCATCGCCTCCTTTTGAAACATTGAGCTCATTGAACTCGGGGTTCCTTGCGCATTGTCAAAGGAATGTGAGGCATCCAGTCGAGATGAGGCGGTGAACTAGGGCTTTCTCTAGGGTCTCCACAGGGGATTCAGACATCCCTTCATTTTGTGAGATGAAAGACGAACCTGCATTCAAGTCACTGCAGGAAATCCGGCCTTATTTCGTGTCAGGGCACCTCGGTGTCCGTTCTTTTTGAGGCAGCAAACTTAGATTCCCCCTCACATACCTACTGCTGAGAGATGCCTCATTTTAAGGTGCTTGTGGAATGTCTTCATTCCTCTTGAGAGGGTGCCAAGGATTCCGCTCTCATCTTGAGAGGATTTGGAGTACACTTAGCTTTTCCCCATTTGCGGGGCTGAACTTGGTGTTCTTCTAGACTTTGGTTGTTGATTTCGGGGAATCTCTGGAGTTGCCTAAAGGAAGTTAAGTCCCTTGTCGTGTTTGATGGGGAATGTGGGATGGCTCTGGAGAAAATGCAGCGCAATCGGGCCTCATCTTGAGTTGATTTCGGGTACACGGATCTCTTTCGTGTTGCTGCGGTGACGTCAGGGCCCCTATATACTTGTGACAGTGTTCTTGGGGACTCTCTGAAGTTCCATCCAGGAAGTCCAGACTCCTTTCATGTTTGAAAGGGGAACACGGAATTGCTCTGCATGCACTGCACGGGAATCAGGCCTCATCTGGCAGCGAAGGGGAAGTCTCGTGTTTTTTCTCGAGTTGCGGCCGGAACCTGGGGTATATACACGAGTTAGGACGTGGATGGCCCTTCAAAACTCGTGTTTATTCCGTGATGTCAGGAGTCATGTTTCGTTGCCAGGGACACATCGGGATTCTCCTTGAGGGTTGGCAGGGCAATAGGGACCCCTCTTTATTTGAGACTTGGGACCCAGGTTCCCTTTCCAGGTGCCACAGTGATATTGGGATTCCTATCAGTTTTCAATGGGATTCAGGCATCGTCTCCTTTGGAAGCATTGAACTCCAAGTTCCTTTCGAAATTTCAAAGGCATGTGAGGCCTCCTGTCGAGATGAGGCGGGGAACTACTGCTTTCTCTAAAGTCTCCACAGGGGATTCAGACATCCCTTCAACTTTTGAAATGAAAGACGATCCTGCATTCAAATCACTGCAGGTAAATCCGGCCTTATTTCGAGTCAGGGCATCTCGGTGTTCATTCCACTTGTGGCAGCAAACTCAGGATCTCTCTTACATTCCTATAGCTGAGAAACTCCTCGTCTTGAGGTGCTCTAGAAAATTGGCATTCATGTGAGTCGAACCCATGGAGTCATCTCTACTCTCGAGGTGATTTGTGGTTCACGGAGCTTTCCTCGAGTTGTGTGCTAAACTTGGTGTTCCTCTGGACTTGGGACGGTGTTCCCGTGTTATCTCCGGAGTTGATTAAGGAAAGACAAGCCACTTGTGTTTGATGTTGATGGCAGAATGGCTCTGGATCTAATGCAGGGGATTCAGGCCTTATCTCGACGATGATATGAGGGTACACGGAATGCTTTCATGTTGCTGTTTGACGTCTGGGTCCCTCTATACTTCTGTCCCTGTTCTTAGGGATTCTCTGGGGTTCCATCCAGGAAGTCAAGGCTCCTTTCTTTTTGACGAGAAACACGAAATTACTCTCCAATCGATGAATGGGAATCGAGCCTCTTCTCACAGCGTGGAGAAGTCTCATGGTTTTTCTCGAGTTGCAGCAAGAACCTTGGTAATATTTTCGAGTTAAGATGGGGATGGCCCTTCAAAACTCGGGTTTGTTCAGCGACGTCAGGACTCTTGTCTAGTTGCTTGGGACACCTCGATATTCTCCTCGACGCTTGGAAGGGCATTAGGACGCCTCTCGAGGTGAGACATGAGACCCAGGTTCCCTTTCCAATTGCCACAGGGATATTGGAATTCCTGTCAATCTTCAAGCAGACTCAGGCATCGCCTCGTTTTGAAACATTGAGCTCATTGAACTCGGGGTTCCTTTCGAGTTGTCAAAGGGATGTGAGGCATCCAGTCGAGATGAGGCGGCGAATTAGGGCTTTCTCTAGGGTCTCCACAGGGGATTCAGACATCCCTTCATCTTGTGAGATGAAAGACAAACCTGCATTCAAGTCACTGCAGGGAAATCCGGCCTTATTTCGAGTCAGGGCACCTCGGTGCCCGTTGTTCTTGAGGCAGCAAAATTAGATTCCCCCTCACATACCTACTGCTGAGAGATGCCTCATCTTATGGTGCTTGTGGAATGTCTTCATTCCTCTTGAGACGGTGCCAGGGATTCCGCTCTCATCTTGAGAGGATTTGGAGTACACTTAGCTTTTCTCCATTTGCGGGGCTGAACTTGGTGTTCTTCTAGACTTTGGTTGTTGATTTCGGGGAATCTCTGGAGTTGCCCAAAGGAAGTTAAGTCCCTTGTCGTGTTTGATGGGGAATGTGGGATGGCTCTGGAGCCAATGCAGTGCAATCGGGTCTCATATTGAAATAATTTCGGGTACACGGATCTATTTTGTGTAGCTGCTGTGACGTCAGGGTCCCTATAGACTTGTGACAGTGTTTTTGGGGACTCTCCGAAGTTCCATCCAGGAAGTCCAGACTCCTTTCATGTTTGAAAGGGGAACACGGAATTGCTCTGCATGCACTGCAGGGGAATCAGGCCTCATTGGCAGCGGGCAGGAAGTATCGTGGTTTTTCTCGAGTTGCGGCGGGAAACCGGGTTATATTCTCGAGTTAGGACGTGGATGGCCCTTCAAAACTCGTGTTTATTCCTGATGTCAGGAGTCATGTCTCGTTGCCAGGGACACATCGGGATTCTCCTTGAGGGTTGGAAGGGCAATAGGGACCCCTCTTTATTTGCGTCTTGGGACCCAGGTTCCTTTTCCAGGTGCCACAGTGATATTGGGATTTCTATCAGTTTTCAATGGGATTCAGGCATCGTCTCCTTTGGAAGCATTGAACTCCAAGTTCCTTTCGAATTTTCAAAGGCATGTGAGGCCTCCTGTCGAGATGAGGCAGGGAACTACTGCTTTCTCTAAAGTCTCCACAGGGGATTCAGACATCCCTTCACCTTGTGAAATGAAAGACGATCCTGCATTCAAATCACAGCAGGGAAATCCAGCCTTATTTCGAGTCAGGGCATCTCGGTGTCCATTCCACTTGGGGCAGCACACTCAGGATCTCACTTACATTCCTATAGCTGAGAAACTCCTCGTCTTGAAGTGCTCTAGAAAGTTGGCATTCATGTGAGTCGAACCCATGGAGTCATCTCTACTCTCGAGGTTATTTGTGGATCATGGAGCTTTCCTCGTGTTGTGTGCTAAACTTGATGTTCCTCTGGAGTTGGGACGGTGTTCCCGTGTTAACTCCGGAGTTGATTAAGGAAAGACAAGCCACTTGTGTTTGATGTTGATGGCAGAATGGCTCTGGATCTAATGCAGGGGATTCAGGCCTCATCTCGAGATGATATGAGGGTACACGGAATGCTTTCATGTTGCTGTTGTGACTTCTGGGTCCCACTATACTTGTGTCCCTGTTCTTAGGGATTCTCTGGCGTTCCATCAAGGAAGTCAAGGCTCCTTTCTTTTTGACGAGAAACACGAAATTACTCTCCAATCGATGAATGGGAATCGAGCCTCTTCTCCCAGTGTGGAGAAGTCTCATGGTTTTTCTCGAGTTGCAGCAGGAACCTTGGGAATATTCTTGAGTTAAGATGGGGATGGCCCTTCAAAACTCGGGTTTGTTCAGCGACGTCAGAACTCTTGTCTAGTTGCTAGGGACACTTTGATATTCTCCTCGACTCTTGGCAGGGCATTAGGACGCCTCTCGATGTGAGGCGTGAGACCCAGGTTCCCTTTCCAATTGCCACAGTGATATTGGAATTCCTGTCAATCTTCAAGCAGACTCAGGCATCGCCTCGTTTTGAAACATTGAGCTCATTGAACTCGGGGTTCCTTGCACATTGTCAAAGGTATGTGAGGCATCCCGTCCAGATGAGGCGACGAACTAGGGCTTTCTCTAGGGTCTCCACAGGGTATTCAGACATTCCCTTCATCTTGTGAGATGAAAGACAAACCTGCATTCAAGTCACTGCAGGGAAATCCGGCCTTATTTCGAGTCAGGGCACCTCGGTGTCCGTTCTTCTTGAGGCAGCAAACTTAGATTCCCCCTCACATACCTTCTGCTGAGAGATGCCTCATCTTAAGGTGCTTGTGGAATGTCTTCATTCCTCTTGAGACGGTTCCAAGGATTCCACTCTCATCTTGAGAAGATTTCGAGTACAATTAGCTTTTCTCCATTTGCGGGGCTGAACTAGGTGTTCTTCTAGACTTTAGTTGTTGATTTCGGGGAATCTCTGGAGTTGCCTAAAGGAAGTTAAGTCCCTTGTCGTGTTTGATGGGTAATGTGGGATGGCTCTGGAGACAATGCAGCGCAATCGGGCCTCATCTTGAGATGATTTCGGGTACACGGATCTCTTTTGTGTTGCTGCGGTGACCTCAGGGCCCCAATAGACTTGTGACAGTGTTCTTGGGGACTCTCCGAAGTTCCATCCAGGAAGTTCAGACTCCTTTCATGTTTGAAAGGGGAACACGGTATTGCTCTGCATGCACTGCACGGGAATCAGGCCTCATCTGCTAGTGAAGTGGAAGTCTCGTGGTTTTTCTCAATTTGCGGCGGGAACCTGGGGTATATTCTCGAGTTAGGACGTGGATGGCCCTTCAAAACTCGTGTTTATCCCTGATGTCAGGAGTCATGTCTCGTTGCCAGGAACACATCGGGATTCTCCTTGCGATTTGGCAGGGCAATAGGGACCCCTCTTAATTTGAATCTTGGGACCCAGTTTCCTTTTCCAGGTGCCACAGTGATATTGGGATTCCTATCAATTTTCAATGGGATTCAGGCATCATCTCCTTTGGAAGCATTGAACTCCAAGTTACTTTCGAATTTTCAAAGGCATGTGAGGCCTCCTGTCGAGATGAGGCGGGGAACTACTGCTTTCTCTAAAGTCTACACAGTGGATTCAGACATCCCTTCACCTTGTGAAATGAAAGACAATCCTGCATTCAAGTCACTGCAGGGAAATCCTGCCTTATTTCGAGTCAGGGCATCTCGGTGTCCATTCCACTTTGGGCAGCACACTCTCAGGATCTCTCTTACATTCCTATAGCTGAGAAACTCCTCGTCTTGTGGTGCTGTAGAAAGTTGGAATTCATGTGAGTCGACCCCATGAAATCATCTCTCCTCTCGAGGTTATTTGTGGTTCTCGGATCTTTCCTCGAGTTGTGTGCTAAACTTGGTGTTCCTCTGGAGTTGGGACGGTGTTCCCGTGTTATCTCCGGAGTTGATTAAGGAAAGACAAGCCACTTGTGTTTGATGTTGATGGCAGAATGGCTCTGGATCTAATGCAGGGTTCAGGCCTTAATTCATGATGATATGAGGGTACACGGAATGCTTTCATTTTGCTGTTTGACGTCTGGGTCCGACTCTATTCTGTCCCTATTCTTAGGGATTCTCTGGGTTTCAATCAAGGAAGTCAACGCTCCTTTCTTTTTGACGAGAAACACGAAATTACTCTCCAATCGATGAATGGGAATCGAGCCTCTTTTCACAGTGTGGAGAAGTCTCATGGTTTTTCTCGAGTTGCAGCAAGAAACTTGGTAATATTTTTGAGTTAAGATGGGGATGGCCCTTCAAAACTCGGGTTTGTTCAGCGATGTCAGGACTCTTGTCTAGTTGCTTGGGACACCTCGATATTCTCCTCGACGCTTGGCAGGGCATTAGGGACGCCTCTCGAGGTGTGGCGTGAGACTCAGGTCCCCTTTCCAGTTGCCACAGGGATATTGGAATTCCTATCAATTTTCAAGCAGACTCAGGCATCGCCTCCTTTTGAAACATTGAGCTCATTGAACTCGGGGTTCCTTGCACGTTGTCAAAGGTATGTGAGGCATCCCGTCCAGATGAGGCGGCGAACTAGGGTTTTCTCTAGGGTCTCCACAGGGGATTCAGACATCCCTTCATCTTGTGAGATGAAAGACGAACCTGCATTCAAGTCACTGCAGGGAAATCTGGCCTTATTTAGAGTCAGGGCACCTCGGTGCCCGTTGTTCTTGAGGCAGCAAAATTAGATTCCCCCTCACATACCTACTGCTGAGAGATGCCTCATCTTAAGGTGCTTGTGGAATGTCTTCATTCCCCTTGAGACGGTGCCAGGGATTCCACTCTCATCTTGAGAGGATTTGGAGTACACTTAGGTTTTCTCCATTTGCGGGGCTGAACTCTGTGTTCTTCTAGACTTTGGTTGTTGATTTCGGGGAATCTCTGGAGTTGCCCAAAATAAGTTAAGTCCCTTGTCGTGTTTGATGGGGAATTTGGGATGGCTCTGGAGCCAATGCAGCGCAATCGGGCCTCATCTTGAAATGATTTCGGGTACACGGAACTCTTTTGTGTTGCTGCTGTGACGTCAGGGTCCCTATAGACTTGTGACAGTGTTTTTGGGGACTCTCCGAAGTTCCATCCAGGAAGTCCAGACTCCTTTCATATTTTAAAGGGAAACACGAAATTGCTCTGCATGCACTGCAGGGGAATCAGGCCTCATCTGGCAGCGAGCAGGAAGTCTCGTGGTTTTTCTCGAGTTGCGGCGGGAAACTGGGTTATATTCTCGAGTTAGGACGTGGATGGCCCTTCAAAACTCGTGTTATTCCCTGATGTCAAGAGTCATGTCTCGTTGCTAGGGACACATCGGGATTCTCCTTGAGGGTTTGCAGGGCAATAGGGACCCCTCTTTATTTGAGACTTGGGACCCAGGTTCCCTTTCCAGGTGCCACAGTGATATTGGGATTCCTATCAGTTTTCTATGGGATTCAGGCATCGTCTCCTTTGGAAGCATTGAACTCCAGTTCCTCGGGGTTTTCGAATTTTCAAAGGCATGTGAGGCCTCCTGTCGAGATGAGGCGGGGAACTAGGGCTTTCTCTATAGTCCCCACAGGGGATTCAAACATCCCTTCACCTTGTGAAATGAAAGACGATCCTGCATTCAAATCACTGCAGGGAAATCCGGCCTTATTTCGAGTCAGGGCATCTCGGTGTCCATTCCTTCTTGGGGCAGCACACTCAGGATCTCTCTTACATTCCTACTGCTGAGAATGCCTCCTCTTGAGGTGCTGTAGAAAGTTGGCATTCATGTGAGTCGAACCCATGGAATAATCTCTACTCTTGAGGATTTGTGGTACACGGAGCTTTTCTCCTTGTGTGCTAAACTTGGTGTTCCTCTGGAGTTGGGACGGTGTTCCCGTGTTATCTCCGGAGTTGATTAAGGAAATACAAGCCACTTGTGTTTGATGTTGATGGCAGAATGGCTCTGGATCTAATGCAGGGGATTTCAGGCCTCATCTCGAGATGATATGAGGGTACACGGAATGCTTTCATGTTGCTGTTGTGACTTCTGGGTCCCACTATACTTGTGTCCCTGTTCTTAGGGATTCTCTGGAAGTTCCATCAAGGAAGTCAAGGCTCCTTTCTTTTTGACGAGAAACACGAAATTACTCTCCAATCGAGAATGGAATCGAGCCTCTTCTCAAAGCGTGGAGAAGTCTCATGTTTTTTTCTCGAGTTGCAGCAGGAACCTTGGGAATATTCTCGAGTTAAGATGGGGATGGCCCTTCAAAACTCGGGTTTATCAGCTGACGTCAGAACTCTTGTCTAGTTGCCAGGAACACTTCGATATTCTCCTCGAATTTGGCAGGGCATTAGGGACCCCTCTCGAGGTGTGAGCGTGGGACCCAGGTTCCCTTTCCAGTTGCCACAGGGATATTGGAATTCCTGTCAATTTTCAAGGGACTCAGGCATCGCCTCCTTTTGAAACATTGAGCTCATTGAACTCGGGGTTCCTTGCGACGTTTTCAAAGGCATGTGAGGCATCCTGTCGAGATGAGGCGGCGAACTAGGGCTTTCTCTAGGGACTCCACAGGGGATTCAGACATCCCTTCATCTTTGAAATGAAAGACGAAACCTGCATTCAAGTCACTGCAGGGAAATCCGGCCTTATTTCGAGTCAGGGCACCTCGGTGTCCGTTCTTCACTTGGGCAGCAAACTTAGATTCCCCCTCACATTCCTACTAGCTGAGAGATGCCTCATCTCTTGAGGTGCTTGTGGAATGTCTTCATTCCTCTTGAGACGAGCCCATGGATTCGCTCTCTCTCGAGATTTTGGAGTACATTAGCTTTCCTCCATTTGCTGGGCTGAACGTGGTGTTCTTCTAGAGTTGGGACGTTGTTGTTTCGGGGAATCTCTGGAGTTGCCTAAAGGAAGTTAAGTCCCTTGTGCTTGTTTGATGGGAATGTGGGATGGCTCTGGATCTAATGCAGGGATTCGGGCCTCATCTTGAGATGATTTGAGGGTACACGGATCTCTTTCATGTTGCTGCGGTGACCTCTGGGCCCCTATAGACTTGTGACAGTGTTCTTGGGGATTCTCTGGAAGTTCCATCCAGGAAGTCAAGGCTCCTTTCTTTTTGAAAGGGGAACACAAAATTGCTCTGCATGCATGCAGGGGAATCGAGCCTCTTCTCACAGTGAAGGGAAGTCTCGTGTTTTTTCTCGAGTTGCAGCGGGAACCTGGGGTATATTCTTGAGTTAGGATGTGGATGGCCCTTCAAATCTCGGGTTTGTTCAGCGACGTCAGGACTCTTGCCTAGTTGCCAGGGACACTTCGATATTCTCCTCGACGCTTGGCAGGGCAATAGGACCCCTCTCGATGTGAGGCGTGGGACCCAGGTTCCTTTTCCAATTGCCACAGGGATATTGGGATTCCTGTCAGTTTTCAAGGGACTCAGGCATCGCCTCCTTTTGAAACATTGATTCATTGAACTCGGGTTTCCTTGCGCGTTTTCAAAGGCATGTGAGGCATCCCGTCCAGATGAGGTGGCGAACTAGGGCTTTCTCTAGGTCTCCACAGGGGATTCAGACATCCCTTCATCTTGTGAAATGAAAGACGAACCTGCATTCAAGTCACTGAGGGAAATCCGGCCTTATTTTGAGTCAGGGCACCTCGGTGTCCGTTCTTCTTTGGGCAGCAAACTTAGATTCTCTCTCACATTCCTATAGCTGAGAGATGCCTCATCTTAAGGTGCTTGTGAAATTCTTCATTCATCTTGAGACGACCCCATGGATTCCGCTCTCATCTGAGATGATTTGGAGTACAATTAGCTTTTCTCCATTTGTGTGCTAAACTTGGTGTTCCTCTAGACTTGGGTTGTTGAATTCGGGGAATCTCTGGAGTTGATTAAGGAAAGACAAGCCACTTGTGTTTGATGGGAATGGCAGGATGGCTCTGGATCAAATGCAGCGCAATCGGGCCTCATCTTGAGATGATTTCGGGTACACGGAAAGCTTTCATGTTGCTGTTGTGACGTTAGGGTCCCTCCATAGACTTGTGACAGTGTTCTTGGGGACTCTCTGAAGTTCCATCCAGGAAGTTCAGACTCCTTTCATTTTTGAAACGGAAAACACGAAATTGCTCTGCATGCACTGCAGGGGAATCAGGCCTCATTCTGCAGTGAAGGGGAAGTCTCGTGGTTTTTCTCGAGTTGCGGTGGGAACCTGGGGTATATTCTCGAGTTAAGACGTGGATGGCCCTTCAAAACTCGTGTTTATCCCTGATGTCAGGAGTCATGTCTCGTTGCAGGAACACATCGGGATTCTCCTTGCAATTTGGCAGGGCAATAGGGACCCCTCTTTATTTGAGTCTTGGGACCCAGGTTCCTTTTCCAGGTGCCACAGTGATATTGGGATTCCTATCAGTTTTCAATGGGATTCAGGAATCGCCTCCTTTGAAAGCATTGAACTCCAAGTTCCTTTCGAATTTTCAAAGGCATGTGAGGCCTCCTGTCGAGATGAGGCGGGAACTACTTTTCTCTAAAGTCCCCAGGGGATTCATACATCCCTTCACCATTTGAAATGAAAGACGATCCTGCATTCTAATCACTGCAGGGAAATCCTGCCTTATTTCGAGTCAGGGCATCTCGGTGTCCATTCCACTTGGGGCAGCACACTCAGGATCTCTCTTACATTCCTATAGCTGAGAAACTCCTCGTCTTGAGGTGCTGTAGAAAGTTGGCATTCATGTGAGTCGAGCCCATGGATTCATCTCTACTCTCGATTAGATTTGTGGTACACGGAGCTTTCGTCGAGTTGCTGTGCTAAACGTGGTGTTCCCTAGAGTTGGGACGGTGTTCCCGGGTTATCTCGGAGTTGATTAAGGAAAGACAAGCCACTTGTGTTTGATGTTGATGGCAGAATGGCTCTGGATCTAATGCAGGGGATTCAGGCCTCATCTCGAGATGATATGAGGGTACACGGAATGCTTTCATGTTGCTGTTTGACGTCTGGGTCCCTCTATACTTGTGTCCCTTTTCTTAGGGATTCTCTGGCGTTCCATCAAGGAAGTCAAGGCTCCTTTCTTTTTGACGAAAAACACGAAATTTCTAAAATCGATGAATGGATATCGAGCCTCTTCTCACAGCGTGGAGAAGTCTCATGTTTTTTTTTCTCGAGTTGCAGCAGGAACCTTGGGAATATTCTTGAGTTAAGATGGGGATGGCCCTTCAAATCTCGGGTTTGTTCAGCGACGTCAGGACTCTTGCCTAGTTGCTAGGGACACTTCGATATTCTCCTCGACGCTTGGCAGGGCATTAGGACGCCTCTCGATGTGAGGCGTGAGACCCAGGTTCCCTTTCCAATTGCCACAGGGATATTGGAATTCCTGTCAATCTTCAAGCAGACTCAGGCATCGCCTCCTTTTGAAACATTGAACTCATTGAACTCGGGGTTCCTTGCGCATTGTCAAAGGGATGTGAGGCATCCCGTCCAGATGAGGTGGCGAACTAGGGCTTTCTCTAGGGTCTCCACAGGGGATTCAGACATCCCTTCATCTTGTGAGATGAAAGACGAACCTGCATTCAAGTCACTGCAGGGAAATCCGGCCCTTTTTCGAGTCAGGGCACCTCGGTGTCCGTTCTTCTTGAGGCAGCAAACTTAGATTCCCCCTCACATACCTACTGCTGAGAGATGCCTCATCTTAAGGTGCTTGTGGAATGTCTTCATTTTCTCTTGAGACGGTTTCAAGGATTCCGCTCTCATCTTGAGAAGATTTGGAGTACAATTAGCTTTTCTCCATTTGCGGGGCTGAACTTGGTGTTCTTCTAGACTTTTATTTGTTGATTTCGGGAAATCTCTGGAGTTGCCTAAAGGAAGTTAAGTCCCTTGTCGTGTTTGATGGGGAATGTGGGATGGCTCTGGAGACAATGCAGCGCAATCGGGCCTCATCTTGAGATGATTTCGGGTACATGGATCTCTTTTGTGTTGCTGTGGTGACGTCAGGGCCCAATAGACTTGTGACAGTGTTCTTGGGGACTCTCCGAAGTTCCATCCAGGAAGTTCAGACTCCTTTCATGTTTGAAAGGGGAACACGGAATTGCTCTGCATGCACTGCAGGGGAATCAGGCCTCATCTGGCAGCAGTGAAGGGGAAGTCTCGTGGTTTTTCTCGAGTTGCGGCGGGAACCCGGGGGGTATATTCTCGAGTTAGGACGTGGATGGCCCTTCAAAACTCGTGTTTATCCCTGATATCAGAAGTCATGTCTCGTTGCCAGGAACACATCGGGATTCTCCTTGCAATTTGGCAGGGCAATAGGGACCCCTCTTTATTTGAGTCTTGGGACCCAGGTTCCTTTTCCAGGTGCCACAGTGATATTGGGATTCCTATCAGTTTTCAATGGGATTCAGGAATCGTCTCCTTTGAAAGCATTGAACTCCAAGTTCCTTTCGAATTTTCAAAGGCATATGAGGCCTCCTGTCGAGATGAGGCGGGGAACTACTTTTCTCTAAAGTCCCCGGAGGGGATTCATACATCCCTTCACCATTTGAAATGAAAGACGATCCTGCATTCTAATCACTGCAGGAAAATCCTGCCTTATTTCGAGTCAGGGCATCTCCGTGTGTCCATTCCACTTGGGGCAGCACACTCAGGATCTCTCTTACATTCCTATAGCTGAGAATCTCCTCGTCTTGAGGTGCTGTAGAAAGTTGGCATTCATGTGAGTCGAGCCCATGGAGTCATCTCTACTCTCGATTAGTTATTTGTGTACATGGAGCTTTCGTCGTGCTGTGCTAAACGTGGTGTTCCACTAGAGTTGGGACGGTGTTCCCGTGTTATCTCCTGGAGTTGATTAAGGAAAGACAATCCACTTGTGTTTGATGTTGATGGCAGAATGGCTCTGGATCTAATGCAGGGGATTCAGGCCTCATCTCGAGATGATATGAGGGTACACGGAATGCTTTCATGTTGCTGTTGTGACTTCTGGGTCCCACTATACTTGTGTCCCTGTTCTTAGGGATTCTCTGGCGTTCCATCAAGGAAGTCAAGGCTCCTTTCTTTTTGACGAGAAACACAAAATTACTCTCCAATCGATGAATGGGAATCGAGCCTCTTCTCACAGCGTGGTGGAGAAGTTTCATGTTTTTTCTCGAGTTGCAGCAGGAACCATGGGAATATTCTTGAGTTAAGATGGGGATGGCCCTTCAAATCTCGGGTTTGTTCAGCGACGTCAGGACTCTTGCCTAGTTGCTAGGGACACTTCGATATTCTCCTCGACGCTTCGCAGGGCATTAGGACGCCTCTCGATGTGAGGCGTGAAACCCAGGTTCCCTTTCCAATTGCCACAGGGATATTGGAATTCCTGTCAATCTTCAAGCAGACTCAGGCATCGCCTCTTTTGAAACATTGAGCTCATTGAAGTCGGGGTTCCTTGCGCGCGTTGTCAAAGGGATGTGAGGCATCCCGTTCAGATGAGGCGAACTAGGGCTTTCTCTAGGGACTCCACAGGGTATTCAGACATCCCTTCATCTTGTGAGAGATGAAAGACGAACCTGCATTCAAGTCACTGAAGGAAATCCGGCCTTATTTTGTGTCAGGGCACCTCTGTGTCCGTTCTTCTTTGGACAGCAAACTTAGATTCCCCCTCACATACCTACGGCTGAGAGATGCCGCATCTTAAGGTGCTTGTGGAATGTCTTCATTCTTCTTGAGACGGTGTCAGGTATTCCGCTCTCATCTTGAGATGATTTGGAGTACAATTAGCTTTTCTCCATTTGCGGGGAAGAACTTGGTGTTCCTCTAGACTTTGGTTGTTGAATTCGGGGAATCTCTGGGTTGCCTAAAGGAAGATAAATCCCTTGTCATGTTTGATGGGGAATGTGGGATGGCTCTGCAGCAAATGCAGCGCAATCGGGCCTCATCTTGAGATGATTTCGGGTACACGGATCTGTTTTGTGTTGCTGTGGTGACGTCAGGGCTTCCCATAGACTTGTGACAGTGTTCTTGGGGACTCTCTGAAGTTCCATCCAGGAAGTTCAGACTCCTTTCATGTTTGAAAGGGGAACACGGAATTGCTCTGCATGCACTGCAGGGGAATCAGGCCTCATTGGCAGTGAAGGGAAGTCTCGTGGTTTTTCTCGAGTTGCGGTGGGAACCTGGGGTATATTCTCGAGTTAGAACGTGGATGGCCCTTCAAAACTCGTGTTTTATCCCTGATGTCAGGAGTCATCTCTCGTTACCAGGAACACATCGGGATTCTCCTTGCAATTTGGCAGGGCAATAGGGACCCCTCTTTATTTGAGTCTTGGGACCCAGGTTCCTTTTCCAGGTGCCACAGTGATATTGGGATTCCTATCAGTTTTCAATGGGATTCGGAATCGTCTCCTTTGAAAGCATTGAACTCCAAGTTCCTTTCGAATTTTCAAAGGCATGTGAGGCCTCCTGTCGAGATGAGGCGGGGGAACTACTTCCTTCTCTAAAGTCCCCGGAGGGGATTCATACATCCCTTCACCATTTGAAATGAAAGACGATCCTGCATTCTAATCACTGCAGGGAAATCCTGCCTTATTTCGAGTCAGGGCATCTCGGTGTCCATTCCACTTGGGGCAGCACACTCAGGATCTCTCTCTCTTACATTCCTATAGCTGAGAAACTCCTCGTCTTGAGGTGGTGTAGAAAGTTGGCATTCATGTGAGTCGAGCCCATGGATTCATCTCTACTCTCGATTAGATTTGTGGTACACGGAGCTTTCGTCGAGTTGCTGTGCTAAACGTGGTGTTCCCCTAGAGTTGGGACGGTGTTCCCGGGTTATCTCCGGAGTTGATTAAGGAAAGACAAGCCACTTGTGTTTGATGTGATGGCAGAATGGCTCTGGATCTAATTCAGGGGATTCAGGCCTCATCTCGAGATGATATGAGGGTACACGGAATGCTTTCATGTTGCTGTTTGACGTCTGGGTCCCTCTATACTTGTGTCCCTTTTCTTAGGGATTCTCTGGCGTTCCATCAAGGAAGTCAAGGCTCCTTTCTTTTTGAACGAAAAACACGAAAAATTACTCTAAAATCGATGAATGGATATCGAGCCTCTTCTCACAGCGTGGAGAAGTCTCATGATTTTTCTCGAGTTGCAGCAGGAACTTGGGAATATTCTTGAGTTAAGATGGGAATGGCCCTTCAAATCTTGGGTTTGTTCAGCGACGTCAGAACTCTTGCCTAGTTGCTAGGGACACTTCGATATTCTCCTCGACGCTTCGCAGGGCATTAGGACGCCTCTCGATGTGAGGCGTGAGACCCAGGTTCCCTTTCCAATTGCCACAGGGATATTGGAATTCCTGTCAATCTTCAAGCAGACTCAGGCATCGCCTCCTTTTGAAACATTGAACTCATTGAACTCGGGGTTCCTTGCGCATTGTCAAAGGGATGTGAGGCATACCGTCCAGATGAGGTGGCGAACTAGGGCTTTCTCTAGGGTCTCCACAGGGGATTCAAACATCCCTTCATCTTGTGAGATGAAAGACGAACCTGCATTCAAGTCACTGCAGGGAAATCCGGCCTTATTTCGAGTCAGGGCACCTCGGTGTCCGTTCTTCTTGAGGCAGCAAACTTAGATTCCCCCTCAAATACCTACTGCTGAGAGATGCCTCATCTTAAGGTGCTTGTGGAATGTCTTCTTCATTTCTCTTGAGACGGTTTCAAGGATTCCGCTCTCATCTTGAGAAGATTTGGAGTACAATTAGCTTTTCTCCATTTGCGGTGCTGAACTAGGTGTTCTTCTAGACTTTTATTTGTTGATTTCGGGAAACCTCTGGAGTTGCCTAAAGGAAGTTAAGTCCCTTGTCGTGTTTGATGGGGAATGTGGGATGGCTCTGGAGACAATGCAGCGCAATCGGGCCTCATCTTGAGATGATTTCGGGTACATGGATCTCTTTTGTGTTGCTGTGGTGACGTCAGGGCCCCAATAGACTTGTGACAGGGTTCTTGGGGACTCTCCGAAGTTCCATCCAGGAAGTTCAGACACCTTTCATGTTTGAAAGGGGAACACGGAATTGCTCTGCATGCACTGCAGGGGAATCAGGCCTCATCTGGCAGTGAAGGGGAAGTCTCGTGGTTTTTCTCGAGTTGCGGCGGGAACCCGGGTATATATTCTCGAGTTAGGACGTGGATGGCCCTTCAAAACTCGTGTTTATCCCTGATATCAGAAGTCATGTCTCGTTGCCAGGAACACATCGGGATTCTCCTTGCAATTTGGCAGGGCAATAGGGACCCCTCTTTATTTGAGTCTTGGGACCCAGGTTCCTTTTCCAGGTGCTACAGTGATATCGGATTCCTATCAGTTTTCAATGGGATTCAGGAATCGTCTCCTTTGAAAGCATTGAACTCCAAGTTCCTTTCGAATTTTCAAAGGCATATGAGGCCTCCTGTCGAGATGGCGGGGAACAACTTCTTTCTCTAAAGTCCCCGGAGGGGATTCATACATCCCTTCACCATTTGAAATGAAAGACGATCCTGCATTCTAATCACTGCAGGAAAATCCTGCCTTATTTCGAGTCAGGGCATCTCCGTGTCCATTTCACTTGGGGCAGCACACTCAGGATCTCTCTTACATTCCTATAGCTGAGAATCTCCTCGTCTTGAGGTGCTGTAGAAAGTTGGCATTAATGTGAGTCGAGCCCATGGAGTCATCTCTACTCTCGATTAGATTTGTGGTACATGGAGCTTTCGTTGAGTTGCTGTGCTAAACGTGGTGTTCCACTAGAGTTGGGACGGTGTTCCCGTTTTATCTCTGGAGTAGATTAAGGAAAGACAATCCACTTGTGCTTGCTGTGAAAGGCAGAATGGCTCTGGATCTAATGCAGGGGATTCAGGCCTCATCTCGAGATGATATGAGGGTACACGGAATGCTTTCATGTTGCTGTTGTGACTTCTGTGTCCCACTATACATGTGTCCCTGTTCTTAGGGATTCTCTGGCGTTCCATCAAGGAAGTCAAGGCTCCTTTCTTTTTGACGAGAAACACAAAATTACTCTCCAATCGATGAATGGGAATCGAGCCTCTTCTCACAGCGTGGAGAAGTTTCATGTTTTTTCTCGAGTTGCAGCAGGAACCATGGGAATATTCTTGAGTTAAGATGGGGATGGCCCTTCAAATCTCGGGTTTGTTCAGCGACGTCAGGACTCTTGCCTAGTCGCTAGGGACACTTCGATATTCTCCTCGACGCTTCGCAGGGCAATAGGACGCCTCTCGATGTGAGGCGTGAAACCCAGGTTCCCTTTCCAATTGCCACAGGGATATTGGAATTCCTGTCAGTCTTCAAGCAGACTCAGGCATCGCCTCATTTTGAAACATTGAGCTCATTGAAGTCGGGGTTCCTTGCGCGTTGTCAAACGGATGTGAGGCATCCCGTTCAGATGAGGCAGCGAACTAGGGCTATCTCTAGGGACTCCACAGGGTATTCAGACATTCCTTCATCGTGTGAGATGAAAGACGAACCTGCATTCAAGTCAATGAAGGAAATCCGGCCTTATTTTGTGTCAGGGCACCTCTGTGTCCGTTCTTCTTTGGACAGCAAACTTAGATTCCCCCTCACATACCTACGGCTGAGAGATGCCGCATCTTAAGGTGCTTGTGGAATGTCTTCTTCTTCTTGAGACGGTGTCAGGTATTCCGCTCTCATCTTGAGATGATTTGGAGTACAATTAGCTTTTCTCCATTTGCGGGGAAGAACTTGGTGTTCCTCTAGACTTTGGTTGTTGAATTCGGGGAATCTCTGGGGTTGCCTAAAGGAAGATAAATCCCTTGTCATGTTTGATGGGGAATGAGGGATGTCTCTGCAGCAAATGCAGCGCAATCGGGCCTCATCTTGAGATGATTTCGGGTACACGGATCTGTTTTGTGTTGCTGTGGTGACGTTAGGGCTTCCATAGACGTGTGACAGTGTTCTTGGGGACTCTCTGAAGTTCCATCCAGGAAGTTCAGACTCCTTTCATGTTTGAAAGGGGAACACGGAATTGCTCTGCATGCACTGCAGGGGAATCAGGCCTCATTTGCAGTGAAGGGGAAGTCTCGTGGTTTTTCTCGAGTTGCGGTGGGAACCTGGGGTATATTCTCGAGTTTAACGTGGATGGCCCTTCAAAACTCGTGTTTATCCCTGATGTCAGGAGTCATCTCTCGTTACCAGGAACACATCGGGATTCTCCTTGCAATTTGGCAGGGCAATAGGGACCCCTCTTTATTTGAGTCTTGGGACCCAGGTTCCTTTTCCAGGTGCCACAGTGATATTGGGATTCCTATCAGTTTTCAATGGGATTCAGGAATCGCCTCCTTTGAAAGCATTGAACTCCAAGTTCCTTTCGAATTTTCAAAGGCATGTGAGGCCTCCTGTCGAGATGAGGCTGGGAACTACTTCCTTCTCTAAAGTCCCCGGAGGGGATTCATACATCCCTTCACCATTTGAAATGAAAGACGATCCTGCATTCTAATCACTGCAGGGAAATCCTGCCTTATTTCGAGTCAGGGCATCTCGGTGTCCATTCCACTTGGGGCAGCACACTCAGGATCTCTCTCTTATTCCTATAGCTGAGAAACTCCTCGTCTTGAGTGAGGTGGTGTAGAAAGTTGGCATTCATGTGAGTCGAGCCCATGGATTCATCTCTACTCTCGATTAGATTTGTGGTACACGGAGCTTTCGTCGAGTTGCTGTGCTAAACGTGGTGTTCCCCTAGAGTTGGGACGGTGTTCCCGGGTTATCTCCGGAGTTGATTAAGGAAAGACAAGCCACTTGTGTTTGATGTGATGGCAGAATGGCTCTGGATCTAATTCAGGGGATTCAGGCCTCATCTCGAGATGATATGAGGGTACACGGAATGCTTTCATGTTGCTGTTTGACGTCTGGGTCCCTCTATACTTGTGTCCCTTTTCTTAGGGATTCTCTGGCGTTCCATCAAGGAAGTCAAGGCTCCTTTCTTTTTGAACGAAAAACACGAAATTACTCTAAAATCGATGAATGGATATCGAGCCTCTTCTCACAGCGTGGAGAAGTCTCATGATTTTTCTCGAGTTGCAGCAGGAACATTGGGAATATTCTTGAGTTAAGATGGGAATGGTCTTCAAAATTGGGTTTGTTCAGCGACGTCAGAACTCTTGCCTAGTTGCTAGGGACACTTCGATATTCTCCTCGACGCTTCGCAGGGCATTAGGACGCCTCTCGATGTGAGGCGTGAGACCCAGGTTCCCTTTCCAATTGCCACAGGGATATTGGAATTCCTGTCAATCTTCAAGCAGACTCAGGCATCGCCTCCTTTTGAAACATTGAACTCATTGAACTCGGGGTTCCTTGCGCATTGTCAAAGGGATGTGAGGCATACCGTCCAGATGAGGTGGCGAACTAGGGCTTTCTCTAGGGTCTCCACAGGGGATTCAAACATCCCTTCATCTTGTGAGATGAAAGACGAACCTGCATTCAAGTCACTGCAGGGAAATCCGGCCTTATTTCGAGTCAGGGCACCTCGGTGTCCGTTCTTCTTGAGGCAGCAAACTTAGATTCCCCCTCAAATACCTACTGCTGAGAGATGCCTCATCTTAAGGTGCTTGTGGAATGTCTTCATTTCTCTTGAGACGGTTTCAAGGATTCCGCTCTCATCTTGAGAAGATTTGGAGTACAATTAGCTTTTCTCCATTTGCGGTGCTGAACTAGGTGTTCTTCTAGACTTTATTTGTTGATTTCGGGAAACCTCTGGAGTTGCCTAAAGGAAGTTAAGTCCCTTGTCGTGTTTGATGGGGAATGTGGGATGGCTCTGGAGACAATGCAGCGCAATCGGGCCTCATCTTGAGATGATTTCGGGTACATGGATCTCTTTTGTGTTGCTGTGGTGACGTCAGGGCCCCAATAGACTTGTGACAGGGTTCTTGGGGACTCTCCGAAGTTCCATCCAGGAAGTTCACACCTTTCATGTTTGAAAGGGGAACACGGAATTGCTCTGCATGCACTGCAGGGGAATCAGGCCTCATCTGGCAGTGAAGGGGAAGTCTCGTGGTTTTTCTCGAGTTGCGGCGGGAACCTGGGGTATATTCTCTCGAGTTAGGACGTGGATGGCCCTTCAAAACTCGTGTTTATCCCTGATATCAGAAGTCATGTCTCGTTGCCAGGAACACATCGGGATTCTCCTTGCAATTTGGCAGGGCAATAGGGACCCCTCTTTATTTGAGTCTTGGGACCCAGGTTCCTTTTCCAGGTGCTACAGTGATATTCGGATTCCTATCAGTTTTCAATGGGATTCAGGAATCGTCTCCTTTGAAAGCATTGAACTCCAAGTTCCTTTCGAATTTTCAAAGGCATATGAGGCCTCCTGTCGAGATGAGGCGGGGAACAACTTCTTTCTCTAAAGTCCCCGGAGGGGATTCATACATCCCTTCACCATTTGAAATGAAAGACGATCCTGCATTCTAATCACTGCAGGAAAATCCTGCCTTATTTCGAGTCAGGGCATCTCCGTGTCCATTTCACTTGGGGCAGCACACTCAGGATCTCTCTTACATTCCTATAGCTGAGAATCTCCTCGTCTTGAGAGTGCTGTAGAGAAAGTTGGCATTAATGTGAGTCGAGCCCATGGAGTCATCTCTACTCTCGATTAGATTTGTGGTACATGGAGCTTTTCGTGAGTTGCTGTGCTAAACGTGGTGTTCCACTAGAGTTGGGACGGTGTTCCCGTTTTATCTCTGGAGTAGATTAAGGAAAGACAATCCACTTGTGCTTGCTGTGAAAGGCAGAATGGCTCTGGATCTAATGCAGGGGATTCAGGCCTCATCTCGAGATGATATGAGGGTACACGGAATGCTTTCATGTTGCTGTTGTGACTTCTGTGTCCCACTATACATGTGTCCCTGTTCTTAGGGATTCTCTGGCGTTCCATCAAGGAAGTCAAGGCTCCTTTCTTTTTGACGAGAAACACAAAATTACTCTCCAATCGATGAATGGGAATCGAGCCTCTTCTCACAGCGTGGAGAAGTTTCATGTTTTTTCTCGAGTTGCAGCAGGAACCATGGGAATATTCTTGAGTTAAGATGGGGATGGCCCTTCAAATCTCTCGGGTTTGTTCAGCGACGTCAGGACTCTTGCCTAGTCGCTAGGGACACTTCGATATTCTCCTCGACGCTTCGCAGGGCAATAGGACGCCTCTCGATGTGAGGCGTGAAACCCAGGTTCCCTTTCCAATTGCCACAGGGATATTGGAATTCCTGTCAGTCTTCAAGCAGACTCAGGCATCGCCTCATTTTGAAACATTGAGCTCATTGAAGTCGGGGTTCCTTGCGCGTTGTCAAACGGATGTGAGGCATCCCGTTCAGATGAGGCAGCGAACTAGGGCTATCTCTAGGGACT
Source organism: Odocoileus hemionus (assembly GCA_020976825.1). NCBI lineage: Eukaryota > Metazoa > Chordata > Mammalia > Artiodactyla > Cervidae > Odocoileus > Odocoileus hemionus. The sequence goes on from JAJLRB010001068.1 coordinate 27,268, forward strand.
CCACAGGGTATTCAGACATTCCTTCATCGTGTAAGATGAAAGACGAACCTGCATTCAAGTCAATGAAGGAAATCCGGCCTTATTTTGTGTCAGGGCACCTCTGTGTCCGTTCTTCTTTGGACAGCAAACTTAGATTCCCCCTCACATACCTACGGCTGAGAGATGCCGCATCTTAAGGTGCTTGTGGAATGTCTTCTTCTTTCTTCTTGAGACGGTGTCAGGTATTCCGCTCTCATCTTGAGATGATTTGGAGTACAATTAGCTTTTCTCCATTTGCGGGGAAGAACTTGGTGTTCCTCTAGACTTTGGTTGTTGAATTCGGGGAATCTCTGGGGTTGCCTAAAGGAAGATAAATCCCTTGTCATGTTTGATGGGGAATGAGGGATGTCTCTGCAGCAAATGCAGCGCAATCGGGCCTCATCTTGAGATGATTTCGGGTACACGGATCTGTTTTGTGTTGCTGTGGTGACGTTAGGGCTTCCATAGACGTGTGACAGTGTTCTTGGGGACTCTCTGAAGTTCCATCCAGGAAGTTCAGACTCCTTTCATGTTTGAAAGGGGAACACGGAATTGCTCTGCATGCACTGCAGGGGAATCAGGCCTCATTTGCAGTGAAGGGGAAGTCTCGTGGTTTTTCTCGAGTTGCGGTGGGAACCTGGGGTATATTCTCGAGTTAGAACGTGGATGGCCCTTCAAAAACTCGTGTTTATCCCTGATGTCAGGAGTCATCTCTCGTTACCAGGAACACATCGGGATTCTCCTTGCAATTTGGCAGGGCAATAGGGACCCCTCTTTATTTGAGTCTTGGGACCCAGGTTCCTTTTCCAGGTGCCACAGTGATATTGGGATTCCTATCAGTTTTCAATGGGATTCCGGAATCGCCTCCTTTGAAAGCATTGAACTCCAAGTTCCTTTCGAATTTTCAAAGGCATGTGAGGCCTCCTGTCGAGATGAGGCTGGGAACTACTTCCTTCTCTAAAGTCCCCGGAGGGGATTCATACATCCCTTCACCATTTGAAATGAAAGACGATCCTGCATTCTAATCACTGCAGGGAAATCCTGCCTTATTTCGAGTCAGGGCATCTCGGTGTCCATTCCACTTGGGGCAGCACACTCAGGATCTCTCTTACATTCCTATAGCTGAGAAACTCCTCGTCTTGAGGTGGTGTAGAAAGTTGGCATTCATGTGAGTCGAGCCCAGGATCATCATCTCTACTCTCGATTAGATTTGTGGTACACGGAGCTTTCGTCGAGTTGCTGTGCTAAACGTGGTGTTCCCCTAGAGTTGGGACGGTGTTCCCGGGTTATCTCCGGAGTTGATTAAGGAAAGACAAGCCACTTGTGTTTGATGTGATGGCAGAATGGCTCTGGATCTAATTCAGGGGATTCAGGCCTCATCTCGAGATGATATGAGGGTACACGGAATGCTTTCATGTTGCTGTTTGACGTCTGGGTCCCTCTATACTTGTGTCCCTTTTCTTAGGGATTCTCTGGCGTTCCATCAAGGAAGTCAAGGCTCCTTTCTTTTTGAACGAAAAACACGAAATTACTCTAAAATCGATGAATGGATATCGAGCCTCTTCTCACAGCGTGGAGAAGTCTCATGATTTTTCTCGAGTTGCAGCAGGAACATTGGGAATATTCTTGAGTTAAGATGGGAATGGTCTTCAAATCTTGGGTTTGTTCAGCGACGTCAGAACTCTTGCCTGCCTAGTTGCTAGGGACACTTCGATATTCTCCTCGACGCTTCGCAGGGCATTAGGACGCCTCTCGATGTGAGGCGTGAGACCCAGGTTCCCTTTCCAATTGCCACAGGGATATTGGAATTCCTGTCAATCTTCAAGCAGACTCAGGCATCGCCTCCTTTTGAAACATTGAACTCATTGAACTCGGGGTTCCTTGCGCATTGTCAAAGGGATGTGAGGCATACCGTCCAGATGAGGTGGCGAACTAGGGCTTTCTCTAGGGTCTCCACAGGGGATTCAAACATCCCTTCATCTTGTGAGATGAAAGACGAACCTGCATTCAAGTCACTGCAGGGAAATCCGGCCTTATTTCGAGTCAGGGCACCTCGGTGTCCGTTCTTCTTGAGGCAGCAAACTTAGATTCCCCCTCAAATACCTACTGCTGAGAGATGCCTCATCTTAAGGTGCTTGTGGAATGTCTTCATTTCTCTTGAGACGGTTTCAAGGATTCCGCTCTCATCATTTGAGAAGATTTGGAGTACAATTAGCTTTTCTCCATTTGCGGTGCTGAACTAGGTGTTCTTCTAGACTTTATTTGTTGATTTCGGGAAACCTCTGGAGTTGCCTAAAGGAAGTTAAGTCCCTTGTCGTGTTTGATGGGGAATGTGGGATGGCTCTGGAGACAATGCAGCGCAATCGGGCCTCATCTTGAGATGATTTCGGGTACATGGATCTCTTTTGTGTTGCTGTGGTGACGTCAGGGCCCCAATAGACTTGTGACAGGGTTCTTGGGGACTCTCCGAAGTTCCATCCAGGAAGTTCAGACACCTTTCATGTTTGAAAGGGGAACACGGAATTGCTCTGCATGCACTGCAGGGGAATCAGGCCTCATCTGGCAGTGAAGGGGAAGTCTCGTGGTTTTTCTCGAGTTGCGGCGGGAACCCGGGGTATATTCTCGAGTTAGGACGTGGATGGCCCTTCAAAACTCGTGTTTATCCCTGATATCATCAGTCAGTCATGTCTCGTTGCAGGGAACACATCGGGATTCTCCTTGCAATTTGGCAGGGCAATAGGGACCCCTCTTTATTTGAGTCTTGGGACCCAGGTTCCTTTTCCAGGTGCTACAGTGATATTCGGATTCCTATCAGTTTTCAATGGGATTCAGGAATCGTCTCCTTTGAAAGCATTGAACTCCAAGTTCCTTTCGAATTTTCAAAGGCATATGAGGCCTCCTGTCGAGATGAGGCGGGGAACAACTTCTTTCTCTAAAGTCCCCGGAGGGGATTCATACATCCCTTCACCATTTGAAATGAAAGACGATCCTGCATTCTAATCACTGCAGGAAAATCCTGCCTTATTTCGAGTCAGGGCATCTCCGTGTCCATTTCACTTGGGGCAGCACACTCAGGATCTCTCTTACATTCCTATAGCTGAGAATCTCCTCGTCTTGAGGTGCTGTAGAAAGTTGGCATTAATGTGAGTCGAGCCCATGGAGTCATCTCTACTCTCGATTAGATTTGTGGTACGGAGCTTTCGTTGAGTTGCTGTGCTAAACGTGGTGTTCCACTAGAGTTGGGACGGTGTTCCCGTTTTATCTCTGGAGTAGATTAAGGAAAGACAATCCACTTGTGCTTGCTGTGAAAGGCAGAATGGCTCTGGATCTAATGCAGGGGATTCAGGCCTCATCTCGAGATGATATGAGGGTACACGGAATGCTTTCATGTTGCTGTTGTGACTTCTGTGTCCCACTATACATGTGTCCCTGTTCTTAGGGATTCTCTGGCGTTCCATCAAGGAAGTCAAGGCTCCTTTCTTTTTGACGAGAAACACAAAATTACTCTCCAATCGATGAATGGGAATCGAGCCTCTTCTCACAGCGTGGAGAAGTTTCATGTTTTTTCTCGAGTTGCAGCAGGAACCATGGGAATATTCTTGAGTTAAGATGGGGATGGCCCTTCAAATCTCGGGTTTGTTCAGCGACGTCAGGACTCTTGCCTAGTCGCTAGGGACACTTCGATATTCTCCTCGACGCTTCGCAGGGCAATAGGACGCCTCTCGATGTGAGGCGTGAAACCCAGGTTCCCTTTCCAATTGCCACAGGGATATTGGAATTCCTGTCAGTCTTCAAGCAGACTCAGGCATCGCCTCATTTTGAAACATTGAGCTCATTGAAGTCGGGGTTCCTTGCGCGTTGTCAAACGGATGTGAGGCATCCCGTTCAGATGAGGCAGCGAACTAGGGCTATCTCTAGGGACTCCACAGGGTATTCAGACATTCCTTCATCGTGTAAGATGAAAGACGAACCTGCATTCAAGTCAATGAAGGAAATCCGGCCTTATTTTGTGTCAGGGCACCTCTGTGTCCGTTCTTCTTTGGACAGCAAACTTAGATTCCCCCTCACATACCTACGGCTGAGAGATGCCGCATCTTAAGGTGCTTGTGGAATGTCTTCATTCTTCTTGAGACGGTGTCAGGTATTCCGCTCTCATCTTGAGATGATTTGGAGTACAATTAGCTTTTCTCCATTTGCGGGGAAGAACTTGGTGTTCCTCTAGACTTTGGTTGTTGAATTCGGGGAATCTCTGGGGTTGCCTAAAGGAAGATAAATCCCTTGTCATGTTTGATGGGGAATGAGGGATGTCTCTGCAGCAAATGCAGCGCAATCGGGCCTCATCTTGAGATGATTTCGGGTACACGGATCTGTTTTGTGTTGCTGTGGTGACGTTAGGGCTTCCATAGACGTGTGACAGTGTTCTTGGGGACTCTCTGAAGTTCCATCCAGGAAGTTCAGACTCCTTTCATGTTTGAATGTTTGAAAGTGGAACACGGAATTGCTCTGCATGCACTGCAGGGGAATCAGGCCTCATTTGCAGTGAAGGGGAAGTCTCGTGGTTTTTCTCGAGTTGCGGTGGGAACCTGGGGTATATTCTCGAGTTAGAACGTGGATGGCCCTTCAAAACTCGTGTTTATCCCTGATGTCAGGAGTCATCTCTCGTTACCAGGAACACATCGGGATTCTCCTTGCAATTTGGCAGGCAATAGGGACCCCTCTTTATTTGAGTCTTGGGACCCAGGTTCCTTTTCCAGGTGCCACAGTGATATTGGGATTCCTATCAGTTTTCAATGGGATTCCGGAATCGCCTCCTTTGAAAGCATTGAACTCCAAGTTCCTTTCGAATTTTCAAAGGCATGTGAGGCCTCCTGTCGAGATGAGGCTGGGAACTACTTCCTTCTCTAAAGTCCCCGGAGGGGATTCATACATCCCTTCACCATTTGAAATGAAAGACGATCCTGCATTCTAATCACTGCAGGGAAATCCTGCCTTATTTCGAGTCAGGGCATCTCGGTGTCCATTCCACTTGGGGCAGCACACTCAGGATCTCTCTTACATTCCTATAGCTGAGAAACTCCTCGTCTTGAGGTGGTGTAGAAAGTTGGCATTCATGTGAGTCGAGCCCATGGATTCATCTCTACTCTCGATTAGATTTGTGGTACACGGAGCTTTTCGTCGAGTTGCTGTGCTAAACGTGGTGTCCCCCTAGAGTTGGGACGGTGTTCCCGGGTTATCTCCGGAGTTGATTAAGGAAAGACAAGCCACTTGTGTTTGATGTGGATGGCAGAATGGCTCTGGATCTAATTCAGGGGATTCAGGCCTCATCTCGAGATGATATGAGGGTACACGGAATGCTTTCATGTTGCTGTTTGACGTCTGGGTCCCTCTATACTTGTGTCCCTTTTCTTAGGGATTCTCTGGCGTTCCATCAAGGAAGTCAAGGCTCCTTTCTTTTTGAACGAAAAAAACACGAAATTACTCTAAAATCGATGAATGGATATCGAGCCTCTTCTCACAGCGTGGAGAAGTCTCATGATTTTTTCTCGAGTTGCAGCAGGAACATTGGGAATATTCTTGAGTTAAGATGGGAATGGTCTTCAAATCTTGGGTTTGTTCAGCGACGTCAGAACTCTTGCCTAGTTGCTAGGGACACTTCGATATTCTCCTCGACGCTTCGCAGGGCATTAGGACGCCTCTCGATGTGAGCGTGAGACCCAGGTTCCCTTTCCAATTGCCACAGGGATATTGGAATTCCTGTCAATCTTCAAGCAGACTCAGGCATCGCCTCCTTTTGAAACATTGAACTCATTGAACTCGGGGTTCCTTGCGCATTGTCAAAGGGATGTGAGGCATACCGTCCAGATGAGGTGGCGAACTAGGGCTTTCTCTAGGGTCTCCACAGGGGATTCAAACATCCCTTCATCTTGTGAGATGAAAGACGAACCTGCATTCAAGTCACTGCAGGGAAATCCGGCCTTATTTCGAGTCAGGGCACCTCGGTGTCCGTTCTTCTTGAGGCAGCAAACTTAGATTCCCCCTCAAATACCTACTGCTGAGAGATGCCTCATCTTAAGGTGCTTGTGGAATGTCTTCATTTCTCTTGAGACGGTTTCAAGGATTCCGCTCTCATCTTGAGAAGATTTGGAGTACAATTAGCTTTTCTCCATTTGCGGTGCTGAACTAGGTGTTCTTCTAGACTTTATTGTTTGATTTCGGGAAACCTCTGGAGTTGCCTAAAGGAAGTTAAGTCCCTTGTCGTGTTTGATGGGGAATGTGGGATGGCTCTGGAGACAATGCAGCGCAATCGGGCCTCATCTTGAGATGATTTCGGGTACATGGATCTCTTTTGTGTTGCTGTGGTGACGTCAGGGCCCCAATAGACTTGTGACAGGGTTCTTGGGGACTCTCCGAAGTTCCATCCAGGAAGTTCAGACACCTTTCATGTTTGAAAGGGGAACACGGAATTGCTCTGCATGCACTGCAGGGGAATCAGGCCTCATCTGGCAGTGAAGGGGAAGTCTCGTGGTTTTTCTCGAGTTGCGGCGGGAACCCGGGGTATATTCTCGAGTTAGGACGTGGATGGCCCTTCAAAACTCGTGTTTATCCCTGATATCAGAAGTCATGTCTCGTTGCCAGGAACACATCGGGATTCTCCTTGCAATTTGGCAGGGCAATAGGGACCCCTCTTTATTTGAGTCTTGGGACCCAGGTTCCTTTTCCAGGTGCTACAGTGATATTCGGATTCCTATCAGTTTTCAATGGGATTCAGGAATCGTCTCCTTTGAAAGCATTGAACTCCAAGTTCCTTTCGAATTTTCAAAGGCATATGAGGCCTCCTGTCGAGATGAGGCGGGGAACAACTTCTTTCTCTAAAGTCCCCGGAGGGGATTCATACATCCCTTCACCATTTGAAATGAAAGACGATCCTGCATTCTAATCACTGCAGGAAAATCCTGCCTTATTTCGAGTCAGGGCATCTCCGTGTCCATTTCACTTGGGGCAGCACACTCAGGATCTCTCTTACATTCCTATAGCTGAGAATCTCCTCGTCTTGAGGTGCTGTAGAAAGTTGGCATTAATGTGAGTCGAGCCCATGGAGTCATCTCTACTCTCGATTAGATTTGTGGTACATGGAGCTTTCGTTGAGTTGCTGTGCTAAACGTGGTGTTCCACTAGAGTTGGGACGGTGTTCCCGTTTTATCTCTGGGAGTAGATTAAGGATTAAGGAAAGACAATCCACTTGTGCTTGCTGTGAAAGGCAGAATGGCTCTGGATCTAATGCAGGGGATTCAGGCCTCATCTCGAGATGATATGAGGGTACACGGAATGCTTTCATGTTGCTGTTGTGACTTCTGTGTCCCACTATACATGTGTCCCTGTTCTTAGGGATTCTCTGGCGTTCCATCAAGGAAGTCAAGGCTCCTTTCTTTTTGACGAGAAACACAAAATTACTCTCCAATCGATGAATGGGAATCGAGCCTCTTCTCACAGCGTGGAGAAGTTTCATGTTTTTTCTCGAGTTGCAGCAGGAACCATGGGAATATTCTTGAGTTAAGATGGGGATGGCCCTTCAAATCTCGGGTTTGTTCAGCGACGTCAGGACTCTTGCCTAGTCGCTAGGGACACTTCGATATTCTCCTCGACGCTTCGCAGGGCAATAGGACGCCTCTCGATGTGAGGCGTGAAACCCAGGTTCCCTTTCCAATTGCCACAGGATATTGGAATTCCTGTCAGTCTTCAAGCAGACTCAGGCATCGCCTCATTTTGAAACATTGAGCTCATTGAAGTCGGGGTTCCTTGCGCGTTGTCAAACGGATGTGAGGCATCCCGTTCAGATGAGGCAGCGAACTAGGGCTATCTCTAGGGACTCCACAGGGTATTCAGACATTCCTTCATCGTGTAAGATGAAAGACGAACCTGCATTCAAGTCAATGAAGGAAATCCGGCCTTATTTTGTGTCAGGGCACCTCTGTGTCCGTTCTTCTTTGGACAGCAAACTTAGATTCCCCCTCACATACCTACGGCTGAGAGATGCCGCATCTTAAGGTGCTTGTGGAATGTCTTCATTCTTCTTGAGACGGTGTCAGGTATTCCGCTCTCATCTTGAGATGATTTGGAGTACAATTAGCTTTTCTCCATTTGCGGGGAAGAACTTGGTGTTCCTCTAGACTTTGGTTGTTGAATTCGGGGAATCTCTGGGGTTGCCTAAAGGAAGCCTAAAGGAAGAAAATCCCTTGTCATGTTTGATGGGGAATGAGGGATGTCTCTGCAGCAAATGCAGCGCAATCGGGCCTCATCTTGAGATGATTTCGGGTACACGGATCTGTTTTGTGTTGCTGTGGTGACGTTAGGGCTTCCATAGACGTGTGACAGTGTTCTTGGGGACTCTCTGAAGTTCCATCCAGGAAGTTCAGACTCCTTTCATGTTTGAAAGTGGAACACGGAATTGCTCTGCATGCACTGCAGGGGAATCAGGCCTCATTTGCAGTGAAGGGGAAGTCTCGTGGTTTTTCTCGAGTTGCGGTGGGAACCTGGGGTATATTCTCGAGTTAGAACGTGGATGGCCCTTCAAAACTCGTGTTTATCCCTGATGTCAGGAGTCATCTCTCGTTACCAGGAACACATCGGGATTCTCCTTGCAATTTGGCAGGGCAATAGGGACCCCTCTTTATTTGAGTCTTGGGACCCAGGTTCCTTTTCCAGGTGCCACAGTGATATTGGGATTCCTATCAGTTTTCAATGGGATTCGGAATCGCCTCCTTTGAAAGCATTGAACTCCAAGTTCCTTTCGAATTTTCAAAGGCATGTGAGGCCTCCTGTCGAGATGAGGCTGGGAACTACTTCCTTCTCTAAAGTCCCCGGAGGGGATTCATACATCCCTTCACCATTTGAAATGAAAGACGATCCTGCATTCTAATCACTGCAGGGAAATCCTGCCTTATTTCGAGTCAGGGCATCTCGGTGTCCATTCCACTTGGGGCAGCACACTCAGGATCTCTCTTACATTCCTATAGCTGAGAAACTCCTCGTCTTGAGGTGGTGTAGAAAGTTGGCATTCATGTGAGTCGAGCCCATGGATTCATCTCTACTCTCGATTAGATTTGTGGTACACGGAGCTTTCGTCGAGTTGCTGTGCTAAACGTGGTGTTCCCCTAGAGTTGGGACGGTGTTCCCGGGTTATCTCCGGAGTTGATTAAGGAAAGACAAGCCACTTGTGTTTGATGTGATGGCAGAATGGCTCTGGATCTAATTCAGGGGATTCAGGCCTCATCTCGAGATGATATGAGGGTACACGGAATGCTTTCATGTTGCTGTTTGACGTCTGGGTCCCTCTATACTTGTGTCCCTTTTCTTAGGGATTCTCTGGCGTTCCATCAAGGAAGTCAAGGCTCCTTTCTTTTGAACGAAAAACACGAAATTACTCTAAAATCGATGAATGGATATCGAGCCTCTTCTCACAGCGTGGAGAAGTCTCATGATTTTTCTCGAGTTGCAGCAGGAACATTGGGAATATTCTTGAGTTAAGATGGGAATGGTCTTCAAATCTTGGGTTTGTTCAGCGACGTCAGAACTCTTGCCTAGTTGCTAGGGACACTTCGATATTCTCCTCGACGCTTCGCAGGGCATTAGGACGCCTCTCGATGTGAGGCGTGAGACCCAGGTTCCCTTTCCAATTGCCACAGGGATATTGGAATTCCTGTCAATCTTCAAGCAGACTCAGGCATCGCCTCCTTTTGAAACATTGAACTCATTGAACTCGGGGTTCCTTGCGCATTGTCAAAGGGATGTGAGGCATACCGTCCAGATGAGGTGGCGAACTAGGGCTTTCTCTAGGGTCTCCACAGGGGATTCAAACATCCCTTCATCTTGTGAGATGAAAGACGAACCTGCATTCAAGTCACTGCAGGGAAATCCGGCCTTATTTCGAGTCAGGGCACCTCTCGGTGTCCGTTCTTCTTGAGGCAGCAAACTTAGATTCCCCCTCAAATACCTACTGCTGAGAGATGCCTCATCTTAAGGTGCTTGTGGAATGTCTTCATTTCTCTTGAGACGGTTTCAAGGATTCCGCTCTCATCTTGAGAAGATTTGGAGTACAATTAGCTTTTCTCCATTTGCGGTGCTGAACTAGGTGTTCTTCTAGACTTTATTTGTTGATTTCGGGAAACCTCTGGAGTTGCCTAAAGGAAGTTAAGTCCCTTGTCGTGTTTGATGGGGAATGTGGGATGGCTCTGGAGACAATGCAGCGCAATCGGGCCTCATCTTGAGATGATTTCGGGTACATGGATCTCTTTTTGTGTTGCTGTGGTGACGTCAGGGCCCCAATAGACTTGTGACAGGGTTCTTGGGGACTCTCCGAAGTTCCATCCAGGAAGTTCAGACACCTTTCATGTTTGAAAGGGGAACACGGAATTGCTCTGCATGCACTGCAGGGGAATCAGGCCTCATCTGGCAGTGAAGGGGAAGTCTCGTGGTTTTTCTCGAGTTGCGGCGGGAACCCGGGGTATATTCTCGAGTTAGGACGTGGATGGCCCTTCAAAACTCGTGTTTATCCCTGATATCAGAAGTCATGTCTCGTTGCCAGGAACACATCGGGATTCTCCTTGCAATTTGGCAGGGCAATAGGGACCCCTCTTTATTTGAGTCTTGGGACCCAGGTTCCTTTTCCAGGTGCTACAGTGATATTCGGATTCCTATCAGTTTTCAATGGGATTCAGGAATCGTCTCCTTTGAAAGCATTGAACTCCAAGTTCCTTTCGAATTTTCAAAGGCATATGAGGCCTCCTGTCGAGATGAGGCGGGGAACAACTTCTTTCTCTAAAGTCCCCCCCGGGGGATTCATACATCCCTTCACCATTTGAAATGAAAGACGATCCTGCATTCTAATCACTGCAGGAAAATCCTGCCTTATTTCGAGTCAGGGCATCTCCGTGTCCATTTCACTTGGGGCAGCACACTCAGGATCTCTCTTACATTCCTATAGCTGAGAATCTCCTCGTCTTGAGGTGCTGTAGAAAGTTGGCATTAATGTGAGTCGAGCCCATGGAGTCATCTCTACTCTCGATTAGATTTGTGGTACATGGAGCTTTCGTTGAGTTGCTGTGCTAAACGTGGTGTTCCACTAGAGTTGGGACGGTGTTCCCGTTTTATCTCTGGAGTAGATTAAGGAAAGACAATCCACTTGTGCTTGCTGTGAAAGGCAGAATGGCTCTGGATCTAATGCAGGGTTTCAGGCTCTCATCTCGAGATGATATGAGGGTACACGGAATGCTTTCATGTTGCTGTTGTGACTTCTGTGTCCCACTATACATGTGTCCCTGTTCTTAGGGATTCTCTGGCGTTCCATCAAGGAAGTCAAGGCTCCTTTTTTTTGACGAGAAACACAAAATTACTCTCCAATCGATGAATGGGAATCGAGCCTCTTCTCACAGCGTGGAGAAGTTTCATGTTTTTTCTCGAGTTGCAGCAGGAACCATGGGAATATTCTTGAGTTAAGATGGGGATGGCCCTTCAAATCTCGGGTTTGTTCAGCGACGTCAGGACTCTTGCCTAGTCGCTAGGGACACTTCGATATTCTCCTCGACGCTTCGCAGGGCAATAGGACGCCTCTCGATGTGAGGCGTGAAACCCAGGTTCCCTTTCCAATTGCCACAGGGATATTGGAATTCCTGTCAGTCTTCAAGCAGACTCAGGCATCGCCTCATTTTGAAACATTGAGCTCATTGAAGGGGGGTTCCTTGCGCGTTGTCAAACGGATGTGAGGCATCCCGTTCAGATGAGGCAGCGAACTAGGGCTATCTCTAGGGACTCCACAGGGTATTCAGACATTCCTTCATCGTGTAAGATGAAAGACGAACCTGCATTCAAGTCAATGAAGGAAATCCGGCCTTATTTTGTGTCAGGGCACCTCTGTGTCCGTTCTTCTTTGGACAGCAAACTTAGATTCCCCCTCACATACCTACGGCTGAGAGATGCCGCATCTTAAGGTGCTTGTGGAATGTCTTCATTCTTCTTGAGACGGTGTCAGGTATTCCGCTCTCATCTTGAGATGATTTGGAGTACAATTAGCTTTTCTCCATTTGCGGGGAAGAACTTGGTGTTCCTCTAGACTTTGGTTGTTGAATTCGGGGAATCTCTGGGGTTGCCTAAAGGAAGATAAATCCCTTGTCATGTTTGATGGGGAATGAGGGATGTCTCTGCAGCAAATGCAGCGCAATCGGGCCTCATCTTGAGATGATTTCGGGTACACGGATCTGTTTTGTGTTGCTGTGGTGACGTTAGGGCTTCCATAGACGTGTGACAGTGTTCTTGGGGACTCTCTGAAGTTCCATCCAGGAAGTTCACTCCTTTCATGTTTGAAAGTGGAACACGGAATTGCTCTGCATGCACTGCAGGGGAATCAGGCCTCATTTGCAGTGAAGGGGAAGTCTCGTGGTTTTTCTCGAGTTGCGGTGGGAACCTGGGGTATATTCTCGAGTTAGAACGTGGATGGCCCTTCAAAAAACTCGTGTTTATCCCTGATGTCAGGAGTCATCTCTCGTTACCAGGAACACATCGGGATTCTCCTTGCAATTTGGCAGGGCAATAGGGACCCCTCTTTATTTGAGTCTTGGGACCCAGGTTCCTTTTCCAGGTGCCACAGTGATATTGGGATTCCTATCAGTTTTCAATGGGATTCCGGAATCGCCTCCTTTGAAAGCATTGAACTCCAAGTTCCTTTCGAATTTTCAAAGGCATGTGGCCTCCTGTCGAGATGAGGCTGGGAACTACTTCCTTCTCTAAAGTCCCCGGAGGGGATTCATACATCCCTTCACCATTTGAAATGAAAGACGATCCTGCATTCTAATCACTGCAGGGAAATCCTGCCTTATTTCGAGTCAGGGCATCTCGGTGTCCATTCCACTTGGGGCAGCACACTCAGGATCTCTCTTACATTCCTATAGCTGAGAAACTCCTCGTCTTGAGGTGGTGTAGAAAGTTGGCATTCATGTGAGTCGAGCCCATGGATTCATCTCTACTCTCGATTAGATTTGTGGTACACGGAGCTTTCGTCGAGTTGCTGTGCTAAACGTGGTGTTCCCCTAGAGTTGGGACGGTGTTCCCGGGTTATCTCCGGAGTTGATTAAGGAAAGACAAGCCACTTGTGTTTGATGTGGATGGCAGAATGGCTCTGGATCTAATTCAGGGGATTCAGGCCTCATCTCGAGATGATATGAGGGTACACGGAATGCTTTCATTTCATGTTGCTGTTTGACGTCTGGGTCCCTCTATACTTGTGTCCCTTTTCTTAGGGATTCTCTGGCGTTCCATCAAGGAAGTCAAGGCTCCTTTCTTTTTGAACGAAAAACACGAAATTACTCTAAAATCGATGAATGGATATCGAGCCTCTTCTCACAGCGTGGAGAAGTCTCATGATTTTTCTCGAGTTGCAGCAGGAACATTGGGAATATTCTTGAGTTAAGATGGGAATGGTCTTCAAATCTTGGGTTTGTTCAGCGACGTCAGAACTCTTGCCTAGTTGCTAGGGACACTTCGATATTCTCCTCGACGCTTCGCAGGGCATTAGGACGCCTCTCGATGTGAGGCGTGAGACCCAGGTTCCCTTTCCAATTGCCACAGGGATATTGGAATTCCTGTCAATCTTCAAGCAGACTCAGGCATCGCCTCCTTTTGAAACATTGAACTCATTGAACTCGGGGTTCCTTGCGCATTGTCAAAGGGATGTGAGGCAACCGTCCAGATGAGGTGGCGAACTAGGGCTTTCTCTAGGGTCTCCACAGGGGATTCAAACATCCCTTCATCTTGTGAGATGAAAGACGAACCTGCATTCAAGTCACTGCAGGGAAATCCGGCCTTATTTCGAGTCAGGGCACCTCGGTGTCCGTTCTTCTTGAGGCAGCAAACTTAGATTCCCCCTCAAATACCTACTGCTGAGAGATGCCTCATCTTAAGGTGCTTGTGGAATGTCTTCATTTCTCTTGAGACGGTTTCAAGGATTCCGCTCTCATCTTGAGAAGATTTGGAGTACAATTAGCTTTTCTCCATTTGCGGTGCTGAACTAGGTGTTCTTCTAGACTTTTTTTGTTGATTTCGGGAAACCTCTGGAGTTGCCTAAAGGAAGTTAAGTCCCTTGTCGTGTTTGATGGGGAATGTGGGATGGCTCTGGAGACAATGCAGCGCAATCGGGCCTCATCTTGAGATGATTTCGGGTACATGGATCTCTTTTGTGTTGCTGTGGTGACGTCAGGGCCCCAATAGACTTGTGACAGGGTTCTTGGGGACTCTCCGAAGTTCCATCCAGGAAGTTCAGACACCTTTCATGTTTGAAAGGGGAACACGGAATTGCTCTGCATGCACTGCAGGGGAATCAGGCCTCATCTGGCAGTGAAGGGGAAGTCTCGTGGTTTTTCTCTCGAGTTGCGGCGGGAACCCGGGGTATATTCTCGAGTTAGGACGTGGATGGCCCTTTCAAAACTCGTGTTTATCCCTGATATCAGAAGTCATGTCTCGTTGCCAGGAACACATCGGGATTCTCCTTGCAATTTGGCAGGGCAATAGGGACCCCTCTTTATTTGAGTCTTGGGACCCAGGTTCCTTTTCCAGGTGCTACAGTGATATTCGGATTCCTATCAGTTTTCAATGGGATTCAGGAATCGTCTCCTTTGAAAGCATTGAACTCCAAGTTCCTTTCGAATTTTCAAAGGCATATGAGGCCTCCTGTCGAGATGAGGCGGGGGGAACAACTTCTTTCTCTAAAGTCCCCGGAGGGGATTCATACATCCCTTCACCATTTGAAATGAAAGACGATCCTGCATTCTAATCACTGCAGGAAAATCCTGCCTTATTTCGAGTCAGGGCATCTCCGTGTCCATTTCACTTGGGGCAGCACACTCAGGATCTCTCTTACATTCCTATAGCTGAGAATCTCCTCGTCTTGAGGTGCTGTAGAAAGTTGGCATTAATGTGAGTCGAGCCCATGGAGTCATCTCTACTCTCGATTAGATTTGTGGTACATGGAGCTTTCGTTGAGTTGCTGTGCTAAACGTGGTGTTCCACTAGAGTTGGGACGGTGTTCCCGTTTTATCTCTGGAGTAGATTAAGGAAAGACAATCCACTTGTGCTTGCTGTGAAAGGCAGAATGGCTCTGGATCTAATGCAGGGGATTCAGGCCTCATCTCGAGATGATATGAGGGTACACGGAATGCTTTCATGTTGCTGTTGTGACTTCTGTGTCCCACTATACATGTGTCCCTGTTCTTAGGGATTCTCTGGCGTTCCATCAAGGAAGTCAAGGCTCCTTTCTTTTTGACGAGAAACACAAAATTACTCTCCAATCGATGAATGGGAATCGAGCCTCTTCTCACAGCGTGGAGAAGTTTCATGTTTTTTCTCGAGTTGCAGCAGGAACCATGGGAATATTCTTGAGTTAAGATGGGGATGGCCCTTCAAATCTCGGGTTTGTTCAGCGACGTCAGGACTCTTGCCTAGTCGCTAGGGACACTTCGATATTCTCCTCGACGCTTCGCAGGGCAATAGGACGCCTCTCGATGTGAGGCGTGAAACCCAGGTTCCCTTTCCAATTGCCACAGGGATATTGGAATTCCTGTCAGTCTTCAAGCAGACTCAGGCATCGCCTCATTTTGAAACATTGAGCTCATTGAAGTCGGGGTTCCTTGCGCGTTGTCAAACGGATGTGAGGCATCCCGTTCAGATGAGGCAGCGAACTAGGGCTATCTCTAGGGGACTCCACAGGGTATTCAGACATTCCTTCATCGTGTAAGATGAAAGACGAACCTGCATTCAAGTCAATGAAGGAAATCCGGCCTTATTTTGTGTCAGGGCACCTCTGTGTCCGTTCTTCTTTGGACAGCAAACTTAGATTCCCCCTCACATACCTACGGCTGAGAGATGCCGCATCTTAAGGTGCTTGTGGAATGTCTTCATTCTTCTTGAGACGGTGTCAGGTATTCCGCTCTCATCTTGAGATGATTTGGAGTACAATTAGCTTTTCTCCATTTGCGGGGAAGAACTTGGTGTTCCTCTAGACTTTGGTTGTTGAATTCGGGGAATCTCTGGGGTTGCCTAAAGGAAGATAAATCCCTTGTCATGTTTGATGGGGAATGAGGGATGTCTCTGCAGCAAATGCAGCGCAATCGGGCCTCATCTTGAGATGATTTCGGGTACACGGATCTGTTTTGTGTTGCTGTGGTGACGTTAGGGCTTCCATAGACGTGTGACAGTGTGTTCTTGGGGACTCTCTGAAGTTCCATCCAGGAAGTTCAGACTCCTTTCATGTTTGAAAGTGGAACACGGAATTGCTCTGCATGCACTGCAGGGGAATCAGGCCTCATTTGCAGTGAAGGGGAAGTCTCGTGGTTTTTCTCGAGTTGCGGTGGGAACCTGGGGTATATTCTCGAGTTAGAACGTGGATGGCCCTTCAAAACTCGTGTTTATCCCTGATGTCAGGAGTCATCTCTCGTTACCAGGAACACATCGGGATTCTCCTTGCAATTTGGCAGGGCAATAGGGACCCCTCTTTATTTGAGTCTTGGGACCCAGGTTCCTTTTCCAGGTGCCACAGTGATATTGGGATTCCTATCAGTTTTCAATGGGATTCCGGAATCGCCTCCTTTGAAAGCATTGAACTCCAAGTTCCTTTCGAATTTTCAAAGGCATGTGAGGCCTCCTGTCGAGATGAGGCTGGGAACTACTTCCTTCTCTAAAGTCCCCGGAGGGGATTCACATCCCTTCACCATTTGAAATGAAAGACGATCCTGCATTCTAATCACTGCAGGGAAATCCTGCCTTATTTCGAGTCAGGGCATCTCGGTGTCCATTCCACTTGGGGCAGCACACTCAGGATCTCTCTTACATTCCTATAGCTGAGAAAACTCCTCGTCTTGAGGTGGTGTAGAAAGTTGGCATTCATGTGAGTCGAGCCCATGGATTCATCTCTACTCTCGATTAGATTTGTGGTACACGGAGCTTTCGTCGAGTTGCTGTGCTAAACGTGGTGTTCCCCTAGAGTTGGGACGGTGTTCCCGGGTTATCTCCGGAGTTGATTAAGGAAAGACAAGCCACTTGTGTTTGATGTGGATGGCAGAATGGCTCTGGATCTAATTCAGGGGATTCAGGCCTCATCTCGAGATGATATGAGGGTACACGGAATGCTTTCATGTTGCTGTTTGACGTCTGGGTCCCTCTATACTTGTGTCCCTTTTCTTAGGGATTCTCTGGCGTTTCAAGGAAGTCAAGGCTCCTTTCTTTTGAACGAAAAACACGAAATTACTCTAAAATCGATGAATGGATATCGAGCCTCTTCTCACAGCGTGGAGAAGTCTCATGATTTTTCTCGAGTTGCAGCAGGAACATTGGGAATATTCTTGAGTTAAGATGGGAATGGTCTTCAAATCTTGGGTTTGTTCAGCGACGTCAGAACTCTTGCCTAGTTGCTAGGGACACTTCGATATTCTCCTCGACGCTTCGCAGGGCATTAGGACGCCTCTCGATGTGAGGCGTGAGACCCAGGTTCCCTTTCCAATTGCCACAGGGATATTGGAATTCCTGTCAATCTTCAAGCAGACTCAGGCATCGCCTCCTTTTGAAACATTGAACATTGAACTCATTGAACTCGGGGTTCCTTGCGCATTGTCAAAGGGATGTGAGGCATACCGTCCAGATGAGGTGGCGAACTAGGGCTTTCTCTAGGGTCTCCACAGGGGATTCAAACATCCCTTCATCTTGTGAGATGAAAGACGAACCTGCATTCAAGTCACTGCAGGGAAATCCGGCCTTATTTCGAGTCAGGGCACCTCGGTGTCCGTTCTTCTTGAGGCAGCAAACTTAGATTCCCCCTCAAATACCTACTGCTGAGAGATGCCTCATCTTAAGGTGCTTGTGGAATGTCTTCATTTCTCTTGAGACGGTTTCAAGGATTCCGCTCTCATCTTGAGAAGATTTGGAGTACAATTAGCTTTTCTCCATTTGCGGTGCTGAACTAGGTGTTCTTCTAGACTTTATTTGTTGATTTCGGGAAACCTCTGGAGTTGCCTAAAGGAAGTTAAGTCCCTTGTCGTGTTTGATGGGGAATGTGGGATGGCTCTGGAGACAATGCAGCGCAATCGGGCCTCATCTTGAGATGATTTCGGGTACATGGATCTCTTTTGTGTTGCTGTGGTGACGTCAGGGCCCCAATAGACTTGTGACAGGGTTCTTGGGGACTCTCCGAAGTTCCATCCAGGAAGTTCAGACACCTTTCATGTTTGAAAGGGGAACACGGAATTGCTCTGCATGCACTGCAGGGGAATCAGGCCTCATCTGGCAGTGAAGGGGAAGTCTCGTGGTTTTTTCTCGAGTTGCGGCGGGAACCCGGGGTATATTCTCGAGTTAGGACGTGGATGGCCCTTCAAAACTCGTGTTTATCCCTGATATCAGAAGTCATGTCTCGTTGCCAGGAACACATCGGGATTCTCCTTGCAATTTGGCAGGGCAATAGGGACCCCTCTTTATTTGAGTCTTGGGACCCAGGTTCCTTTTCCAGGTGCTACAGTGATATTCGGATTCCTATCAGTTTTCAATGGGATTCAGGAATCGTCTCCTTTGAAAGCATTGAACTCCAAGTTCCTTTCGAATTTTCAAAGGCATATGAGGCCTCCTGTCGAGATGAGGCGGGGAACAACTTCTTTCTCTAAAGTCCCCGGAGGGGATTCATACATCCCTTCACCATTTGAAATGAAAGACGATCCTGCATTCTAATCACTGCAGGAAAATCCTGCCTTATTTCGAGTCAGGGCATCTCCGTGTCCATTTCACTTGGGGCAGCACACTCAGGATCTCTCTTACATTCCTATAGCTGAGAATCTCCTCGTCTTGAGGTGCTGTAGAAAGTTGGCATTAATGTGAGTCGAGCCCATGGAGTCATCTCTACTCTCGATTAGATTTGTGGTACATGGAGCTTTCGTTGAGTTGCTGTGCTAAACGTGGTGTTCCACTAGAGTTGGGACGGTGTTCCCGTTTTATCTCTGGAGTAGATTAAGGAAAGACAATCCACTTGTGCTTGCTGTGAAAGGCAGAATGGCTCTGGATCTAATGCAGGGGATTCAGGCCTCATCTCGAGATGATATGAGGGTACACGGAATGCTTTCATGTTGCTGTTGTGACTTCTGTGTCCCACTATACATGTGTCCCTGTTCTTAGGGATTCTCTGGCGTTCCATCAAGGAAGTCAAGGCTCCTTTCTTTTTTGACGAGAAACACAAAAATTACTCTCCAATCGATGAATGGGAATCGAGCCTCTTCTCACAGCGTGGAGAAGTTTCATGTTTTTTCTCGAGTTGCAGCAGGAACCATGGGAATATTCTTGAGTTAAGATGGGGATGGCCCTTCAAATCTCGGGTTTGTTCAGCGACGTCAGGACTCTTGCCTAGTCGCTAGGGACACTTCGATATTCTCCTCGACGCTTCGCAGGGCAATAGGACGCCTCTCGATGTGAGGCGTGAAACCCAGGTTCCCTTTCCAATTGCCACAGGGATATTGGAATTCCTGTCAGTCTTCAAGCAGACTCAGGCATCGCCTCATTTTGAAACATTGAGCTCATTGAAGTCGGGGTTCCTTGCGCGTTGTCAAACGGATGTGAGGCATCCCGTTCAGATGAGGCAGCGAACTAGGGCTATCTCTAGGGACTCCACAGGGTATTCAGACATTCCTTCATCGTGTAAGATGAAAGACGAACCTGCATTCAAGTCAATGAAGGAAATCCGGCCTTATTTTGTGTCAGGGCACCTCTGTGTCCGTTCTTCTTTGGACAGCAAACTTAGATTCCCCCTCACATACCTACGGCTGAGAGATGCCGCATCTTAAGGTGCTTGTGGAATGTCTTCATTCTTCTTGAGACGGTGTCAGGTATTCCGCTCTCATCTTGAGATGATTTGGAGTACAATTAGCTTTTCTCCATTTGCGGGGAAGAACTTGGTGTTCCTCTAGACTTTGGTTGTTGAATTCGGGGAATCTCTGGGGTTGCCTAAAGGAAGATAAATCCCTTGTCATGTTTGATGGGGAATGAGGGATGTCTCTGCAGCAAATGCAGCGCAATCGGGCCTCATCTTGAGATGATTTCGGGTACACGGATCTGTTTTGTGTTGCTGTGGTGACGTTAGGGCTTCCATAGACGTGTGACAGTGTTCTTGGGGACTCTCTGAAGTTCCATCCAGGAAGTTCAGACTCCTTTCATGTTTGAAAGTGGAACACGGAATTGCTGCTCTGCATGCACTGCAGGGGAATCAGGCCTCATTTGCAGTGAAGGGGAAGTCTCGTGGTTTTTCTCGAGTTGCGGTGGGAACCTGGGGTATATTCTCGAGTTAGAACGTGGATGGCCCTTCAAAACTCGTGTTTATCCCTGATGTCAGGAGTCATCTCTCGTTACCAGGAACACATCGGGATTCTCCTTGCAATTTGGCAGGGCAATAGGGACCCCTCTTTATTTGAGTCTTGGGACCCAGGTTCCTTTTCCAGGTGCCACAGTGATATTGGGATTCCTATCAGTTTTCAATGGGATTCCGGAATCGCCTCCTTTGAAAGCATTGAACTCCAAGTTCCTTTCGAATTTTCAAAGGCATGTGAGGCCTCCTGTCGAGATGAGGCTGGGAACTACTTCCTTCTCTAAAGTCCCCGGAGGGGATTCATACATCCCTTCACCATTTGAAATGAAAGACGATCCTGCATTCTAATCACTGCAGGGAAATCCTGCCTGCCTTATCGAGTCAGGGCATCTCGGTGTCCATTCCACTGGGGGGGCAGCACACTCAGGATCTCTCTTACATTCCTATAGCTGAGAAACTCCTCGTCTTGAGGTGGTGTAGAAAGTTGGCATTCATGTGAGTCGAGCCCATGGATTCATCTCTACTCTCGATTAGATTTGTGGTACACGGAGCTTTCGTCGAGTTGCTGTGCTAAACGTGGTGTTCCCCTAGAGTTGGGACGGTGTTCCCGGGTTATCTCCGGAGTTGATTAAGGAAAGACAAGCCACTTGTGTTTGATGTGGATGGCAGAATGGCTCTGGATCTAATTCAGGGGATTCAGGCCTCATCTCGAGATGATATGAGGGTACACGGAATGCTTTCATGTTGCTGTTTGACGTCTGGGTCCCTCTATACTTGTGTCCCTTTTCTTAGGGATTCTCTGGCGTTCCATCAAGGAAGTCAAGGCTCCTTTCTTTTGAACGAAAAACACGAAATTACTCTAAAATCGATGAATGGATATCGAGCCTCTTCTCACAGCGTGGAGAAGTCTCATGATTTTTTCTCGAGTTGCAGCAGGAACATTGGGAATATTCTTGAGTTAAGATGGGAATGGTCTTCAAATCTTGGGTTTGTTCAGCGACGTCAGAACTCTTGCCTAGTTGCTAGGGACACTTCGATATTCTCCTCGACGCTTCGCAGGGCATTAGGACGCCTCTCGATGTGAGGCGTGAGACCCAGGTTCCCTTTCCAATTGCCACAGGGATATTGGAATTCCTGTCAATCTTCAAGCAGACTCAGGCATCGCCTCCTTTTGAAACATTGAACTCATTGAACTCGGGGTTCCTTGCGCATTGTCAAAGGGATGTGAGGCATACCGTCCAGATGAGGTGGCGAACTAGGGCTTTCTCTAGGGTCTCCACAGGGGATTCAAACATCCCTTCATCTTGTGAGATGAAAGACGAACCTGCATTCAAGTCACTGCAGGGAAATCCGGCCTTATTTATTTCGAGTCAGGGCACCTCGGTGTCCGTTCTTCTTGAGGCAGCAAACTTAGATTCCCCCTCAAATACCTACTGCTGAGAGATGCCTCATCTTAAGGTGCTTGTGGAATGTCTTCATTTCTCTTGAGACGGTTTCAAGGATTCCGCTCTCATCTTGAGAAGATTTGGAGTACAATTAGCTTTTCTCCATTTGCGGTGCTGAACTAGGTGTTCTTCTAGACTTTATTTGTTGATTTCGGGAAACCTCTGGAGTTGCCTAAAGGAAGTTAAGTCCCTTGTCGTGTTTGATGGGGAATGTGGGATGGCTCTGGAGACAATGCAGCGCAATCGGGCCTCATCTTGAGATGATTTCGGGTACATGGATCTCTTTTGTGTTGCTGTGGTGACGTCAGGGCCCCAATAGACTTGTGACAGGGTTCTTGGGGACTCTCCGAAGTTCCATCCAGGAAGTTCAGACACCTTTCATGTTTGAAAGGGGAACACGGAATTGCTCTGCATGCACTGCAGGGGAATCAGGCCTCATCTGGCAGGCAGTGAAGGGGAAGTCTCGTGGTTTTTCTCGAGTTGCGGCGGGAACCCGGGGTATATTCTCGAGTTAGGACGTGGATGGCCCTTCAAAACTCGTGTTTATCCCTGATATCAGAAGTCATGTCTCGTTGCCAGGAACACATCGGGATTCTCCTTGCAATTTGGCAGGGCAATAGGGACCCCTCTTTATTTGAGTCTTGGGACCCAGGTTCCTTTTCCAGGTGCTACAGTGATATTCGGATTCCTATCAGTTTTCAATGGGATTCAGGAATCGTCTCCTTTGAAAGCATTGAACTCCAAGTTCCTTTCGAATTTTCAAAGGCATATGAGGCCTCCTGTCGAGATGAGGCGGGGAACAACTTCTTTCTCTAAAGTCCCCGGAGGGGATTCATACATCCCTTCACCATTTGAAATGAAAGACGATCCTGCATTCTAATCACTGCAGGAAAATCCTGCCTTATTTCGAGTCAGGGCATCTCCGTGTCCATTTCACTTGGGGCAGCACACTCTCAGGATCTCTCTTACATTCCTATAGCTGAGAATCTCCTCGTCTTGAGGTGCTGTAGAAAGTTGGCATTAATGTGAGTCGAGCCCATGGAGTCATCTCTACTCTCGATTAGATTTGTGGTACATGGAGCTTTCGTTGAGTTGCTGTGCTAAACGTGGTGTTCCACTAGAGTTGGGACGGTGTTCCCGTTTTATCTCTGGAGTAGATTAAGGAAAGACAATCCACTTGTGCTTGCTGTGAAAGGCAGAATGGCTCTGGATCTAATGCAGGGGATTCAGGCCTCATCTCGAGATGATATGAGGGTACACGGAATGCTTTCATGTTGCTGTTGTGACTTCTGTGTCCCACTATACATGTGTCCCTGTTCTTAGGGATTCTCTGGCGTTCCATCAAGGAAGTCAAGGCTCCTTTTTTTTTTTGACGAGAAACACAAAATTACTCTCCAATCGATGAATGGGAATCGAGCCTCTTCTCACAGCGTGGAGAAGTTTTATGTTTTTTTCTCGAGTTGCAGCAGGAACCATGGGAATATTCTTGAGTTAAGATGGGGATGGCCCTTCAAATCTCGGGTTTGTTCAGCGACGTCAGGACTCTTGCCTAGTCGCTAGGGACACTTCGATATTCTCCTCGACGCTTCGCAGGGCAATAGGACGCCTCTCGATGTGAGGCGTGAAACCCAGGTTCCCTTTCCAATTGCCACAGGGATATTGAATTCTGTCAGTCTTCAGACTCAGGCATCGCCTCATTTTGAAACATTGAGCTCATTGAAGTCGGGGTTCCTTGCGCGTTGTCAAACGGATGTGAGGCATCCCGTTCAGATGAGGCAGCGAACTAGGGCTATCTCTAGGGACTCCACAGGGTATTCAGACATTCCTTCATCGTGTAAGATGAAAGACGAACCTGCATTCAAGTCAATGAAGGAAATCCGGCCTTATTTTGTGTCAGGGCACCTCTGTGTCCGTTCTTCTTTGGACAGCAAACTTAGATTCCCTCACATACATACCTACGGCTGAGAGATGCCGCATCTTAAGGTGCTTGTGGAATGTCTTCATTCTTCTTGAGACGGTGTCAGGTATTCCGCTCTCATCTTGAGATGATTTGGAGTACAATTAGCTTTTCTCCATTTGCGGGGAAGAACTTGGTGTTCCTCTAGACTTTGGTTGTTGAATTCGGGGAATCTCTGGGGTTGCCTAAAGGAAGATAAATCCCTTGTCATGTTTGATGGGGAATGAGGGATGTCTCTGCAGCAAATGCAGCGCAATCGGGCCTCATCTTGAGATGATTTCGGGTACACGGATCTGTTTTGTGTTGCTGTGGTGACGTTAGGGCTTCCATAGACGTGTGACAGTGTTCTTGGGGACTCTCTGAAGTTCCATCCAGGAAGTTCAGACTCCTTTCATGTTTGAAAGTGGAACACGGAATTGCTCTGCATGCACTGCAGGGGAATCAGGCCTCATTTGCAGTGAAGGGGAAGTCTCGTGGTTTTTCTCGAGTTGCGGTGGGAACCTGGGGTATATTCTCGAGTTAGAACGTGGATGGCCCTTCAAAACTCGTGTTTATCCCTGATGTCAGGAGTCATCTCTCGTTACCAGGAACACATCGGGATTCTCCTTGCAATTTGGCAGGGCAATAGGGACCCCTCTTTATTTGAGTCTTGGGACCCAGGTTCCTTTTCCAGGTGCCACAGTGATATTGGGATTCCTATCAGTTTTCAATGGGATTCCGGAATCGCCTCCTTTGAAAGCATTGAACTCCAAGTTCCTTTCGAATTTTCAAAGGCATGTGAGGCCTCCTGTCGAGATGAGGCTGGGAACTACTTCCTTCTCTAAAGTCCCCGGAGGGGATTCATACATCCCTTCACCATTTGAAATGAAAGACGATCCTGCATTCTAATCACTGCAGGGAAATCCTGCCTTATTTCGAGTCAGGGCATCTCGGTGTCCATTCCACTTGGGGCAGCACACTCAGGATCTCTCTTACATTCCTATAGCTGAGAAACTCCTCGTCTTGAGGTGGTGTAGAAAGTTGGCATTCATGTGAGTCGAGCCCATGGATTCATCTCTACTCTCGATTAGATTTGTGGTACACGGAGCTTTCGTCGAGTTGCTGTGCTAAACGTGGTGTTCCCCTAGAGTTGGGACGGTGTTCCCGGGTTATCTCCGGAGTTGATTAAGGAAAGACAAGCCACTTGTGTTTGATGTGGATGGCAGAATGGCTCTGGATCTAATTCAGGGGATTCAGGCCTCATCTCGAGATGATATGAGGGTACACGGAATGCTTTCATGTTGCTGTTTGACGTCTGGGTCCCTCTATACTTGTGTCCCTTTTCTTAGGGATTCTCTGGCGTTCCATCAAGGAAGTCAAGGCTCCTTTCTTTTTGAACGAAAAACACGAAATTACTCTAAAATCGATGAATGGATATCGAGCCTCTTCTCACAGCGTGGAGAAGTCTCATGATTTTTCTCGAGTTGCAGCAGGAACATTGGAATATTCTTGAGTTAAGATGGGAATGGTCTTCAAATCTTGGGTTTGTTCAGCGACGTCAGAACTCTTGCCTAGTTGCTAGGGACACTTCGATATTCTCCTCGACGCTTCGCAGGGCATTAGGACGCCTCTCGATGTGAGGCGTGAGACCCAGGTTCCCTTTCCAATTGCCACAGGGATATTGGAATTCCTGTCAATCTTCAAGCAGACTCAGGCATCGCCTCCTTTTGAAACATTGAACTCATTGAACTCGGGGTTCCTTGCGCATTGTCAAAGGGATGTGAGGCATACCGTCCAGATGAGGTGGCGAACTAGGGCTTTCTCTAGGGTCTCCACAGGGGATTCAAACATCCCTTCATCTTGTGAGATGAAAGACGAACCTGCATTCAAGTCACTGCAGGGAAATCCGGCCTTATTTCGAGTCAGGGCACCTCGGTGTCCGTTCTTCTTGAGGCAGCAAACTTAGATTCCCCCTCAAATACCTACTGCTGAGAGATGCCTCATCTTAAGGTGCTTGTGGAATGTCTTCATTTCTCTTGAGACGGTTTCAAGGATTCCGCTCTCATCTTGAGAAGATTTGGAGTACAATTAGCTTTTCTCCATTTGCGGTGCTGAACTAGGTGTTCTTCTAGACTTTATTTGTTGATTTCGGGAAACCTCTGGAGTTGCCTAAAGGAAGTTAAGTCCCTTGTCGTGTTTGATGGGGAATGTGGGATGGCTCTGGAGACAATGCAGCGCAATCGGGCCTCATCTTGAGATGATTTCGGGTACATGGATCTCTTTTGTGTTGCTGTGGTGACGTCAGGGCCCCAATAGACTTGTGACAGGGTTCTTGGGGACTCTCCGAAGTTCCATCCAGGAAGTTCAGACACCTTTCATGTTTGAAAGGGGAACACGGAATTGCTCTGCATGCACTGCAGGGGAATCAGGCCTCATCTGGCAGTGAAGGGGAAGTCTCGTGGTTTTTCTCGAGTTGCGGCGGGAACCCGGGGTATTCTCGAGTTAGGAGTTGGACGTGGATGGCCCTTCAAAACTCGTGTTTATCCCTGATATCAGAAGTCATGTCTCGTTGCCAGGAACACATCGGGATTCTCCTTGCAATTTGGCAGGGCAATAGGGACCCCTCTTTATTTGAGTCTTGGGACCCAGGTTCCTTTTCCAGGTGCTACAGTGATATTCGGATTCCTATCAGTTTTCAATGGGATTCAGGAATCGTCTCCTTTGAAAGCATTGAACTCCAAGTTCCTTTCGAATTTTCAAAGGCATATGAGGCCTCCTGTCGAGATGAGGCGGGGAACAACTTCTTTCTCTAAAGTCCCCGGAGGGGATTCATACATCCCTTCACCATTTGAAATGAAAGACGATCCTGCATTCTAATCACTGCAGGAAAATCCTGCCTTATTTCGAGTCAGGGCATCTCCGTGTCCATTTCACTTGGGGCAGCACACTCAGGATCTCTCTTACATTCCTATAGCTGAGAATCTCCTCGTCTTGAGTGCTGTAAAGTTGGCATTAATGTGAGTCGAGCCCGAGCCCATGGAGTCATCTCTACTCTCGATTAGATTTGTGGTACATGGAGCTTTCGTTGAGTTGCTGTGCTAAACGTGGTGTTCCACTAGAGTTGGGACGGTGTTCCCGTTTTATCTCTGGAGTAGATTAAGGAAAGACAATCCACTTGTGCTTGCTGTGAAAGGCAGAATGGCTCTGGATCTAATGCAGGGGATTCAGGCCTCATCTCGAGATGATATGAGGGTACACGGAATGCTTTCATGTTGCTGTTGTGACTTCTGTGTCCCACTATACATGTGTCCCTGTTCTTAGGGATTCTCTGGCGTTCCATCAAGGAAGTCAAGGCTCCTTTCTTTTTGACGAGAAACACAAAATTACTCTCCAATCGATGAATGGGAATCGAGCCTCTTCTCACAGCGTGGAGAAGTTTCATGTTTTTTCTCGAGTTGCAGCAGGAACCATGGGAATATTCTTGAGTTAAGATGGGGATGGCCCTTCAAATCTCGGGTTTGTTCAGCGACGTCAGGACTCTTGCCTAGTCGCTAGGGACACTTCGATATTCTCCTCGACGCTTCGCAGGGCAATAGGACGCCTCTCGATGTGAGGCGTGAAACCCAGGTTCCCTTTCCAATTGCCACAGGGATATTGGAATTCCTGTCAGTCTTCAAGCAGACTCAGGCATCGCCTCATTTTGAAACATTGAGCTCATTGAAGTCGGGGTTCCTTGCGCGTTGTCAAACGGATGTGAGGCATCCCGTTCAGATGAGGCAGCGAACTAGGGCTATCTCTAGGGACTCCACAGGGTATTCAGACATTCCTTCATCGTGTAAGATGAAAGACGAACCTGCATTCAAGTCAATGAAGGAAATCCGGCCTTATTTTGTGTCAGGGCACCTCTGTGTCCGTTCTTCTTTGGACAGCAAACTTAGATTCCCCCTCACATACCTACGGCTGAGAGATGCCGCATCTTAAGGTGCTTGTGGAAATTCTTCATTCTTCTTGAGACGGTGTCAGGTATTCCGCTCTCATCTTGAGATGATTTGGAGTACAATTAGCTTTTCTCCATTTGCGGGGAAGAACTTGGTGTTCCTCTAGACTTTGGTTGTTGAATTCGGGGAATCTCTGGGGTTGCCTAAAGGAAGATAAATCCCTTGTCATGTTTGATGGGGAATGAGGGATGTCTCTGCAGCAAATGCAGCGCAATCGGGCCTCATCTTGAGATGATTTCGGGTACACGGATCTGTTTTGTGTTGCTGTGGTGACGTTAGGGCTTCCATAGACGTGTGACAGTGTTCTTGGGGACTCTCTGAAGTTCCATCCAGGAAGTTCAGACTCCTTTCATGTTTGAAAGTGGAACACGGAATTGCTCTGCATGCACTGCAGGGGAATCAGGCCTCATTTGCAGTGAAGGGGAAGTCTCGTGGTTTTTCTCGAGTTGCGGTGGGAACCTGGGGTATATTCTCGAGTTAGAACGTGGATGGCCCTTCAAAACTCGTGTTTATCCCTGATGTCAGGAGTCATCTCTCGTTACCAGGAACACATCGGGATTCTCCTTGCAATTTGGCAGGGCAATAGGGACCCCTCTTTATTTGAGTCTTGGGACCCAGGTTCCTTTTCCAGGTGCCACAGTGATATTGGGATTCCTATCAGTTTTCAATGGGATTCCGGAATCGCCTCCTTTGAAAGCATTGAACTCCAAGTTCCTTTCGAATTTTCAAAGGCATGTGAGGCCTCCTGTCGAGATGAGGCTGGGAACTACTTCCTTCTCTAAAGTCCCCGGAGGGGATTCATACATCCCTTCACCATTTGAAATGAAAGACGATCCTGCATTCTAATCACTGCAGGGAAATCCTGCCTTATTTCGAGTCAGGGCATCTCGGTGTCCATTCCACTTGGGGCAGCACACTCAGGATCTCTCTTACATTCCTATAGCTGAGAAACTCCTCGTCTTGAGGTGGTGTAGAAAGTTGGCATTCATGTGAGTCGAGCGAGCCCATGGATTCATCTCTACTCTCGATTAGATTTGTGGTACACGGAGCTTTCGTCGAGTTGCTGTGCTAAACGTGGTGTTCCCCTAGAGTTGGGACGGTGTTCCCGGGTTATCTCCGGAGTTGATTAAGAAAGAAAGACAAGCCACTTGTGTTTGATGTGGATGGCAGAATGGCTCTGGATCTAATTCAGGGGATTCAGGCCTCATCTCGAGATGATATGAGGGTACACGGAATGCTTTCATGTTGCTGTTTGACGTCTGGGTCCCTCTATACTTGTGTCCCTTTTCTTAGGGATTCTCTGGCGTTCCATCAAGGAAGTCAAGGCTCCTTTCTTTTGAACGAAAAACACGAAATTACTCTAAAATCGATGAATGGATATCGAGCCTCTTCTCACAGCGTGGAGAAGTCTCATGATTTTTTTTTCTCGAGTTGCAGCAGGAACATTGGGAATATTCTTGAGTTAAGATGGGAATGGTCTTCAAATCTTGGGTTTGTTCAGCGACGTCAGAACTCTTGCCTAGTTGCTAGGGACACTTCGATATTCTCCTCGACGCTTCGCAGGGCATTAGGACGCCTCTCGATGTGAGGCGTGAGACCCAGGTTCCCTTTCCAATTGCCACAGGGATATTGGAATTCCTGTCAATCTTCAAGCAGACTCAGGCATCGCCTCCTTTTGAAACATTGAACTCATTGAACTCGGGGTTCCTTGCGCATTGTCAAAGGGATGTGAGGCATACCGTCCAGATGAGGTGGCGAACTAGGGCTTTCTCTAGGGTCTCCACAGGGGATTCAAACATCCCTTCATCTTGTGAGATGAAAGACGAACCTGCATTCAAGTCACTGCAGGGAAATCCGGCCTTATTTCGAGTCAGGGGGCACCTCGGTGTCCGTTCTTCTTGAGGCAGCAAACTTAGATTCCCCCTCAAATACCTACTGCTGAGAGATGCCTCATCTTAAGGTGCTTGTGGAATGTCTTCATTTCTCTTGAGACGGTTTCGGATTCCGCTCTCATCTTGAGAAGATTTGGAGTACAATTAGCTTTTCTCCATTTGCGGTGCTGAACTAGGTGTTCTTCTAGACTTTATTTGTTGATTTCGGGAAACCTCTGGAGTTGCCTAAAGGAAGTTAAGTCCCTTGTCGTGTTTGATGGGGAATGTGGGATGGCTCTGGAACAATGCAGCGCAATCGGGCCTCATCTTGAGATGATTTCGGGTACATGGATCTCTTTTGTGTTGCTGTGGTGACGTCAGGGCCCCAATAGACTTGTGACAGGGTTCTTGGGGACTCTCCGAAGTTCCATCCAGGAAGTTCAGACACCTTTCATGTTTGAAAGGGGAACACGGAATTGCTCTGCATGCACTGCAGGGGAATCAGGCCTCATCTGGCAGTGAAGGGGAAGTCTCGTGGTTTTTCTCGAGTTGCGGCGGGAACCCGGGGTATATTCTCGAGTTAGGACGTGGATGGCCCTTCAAAACTCGTGTTTATCCCTGATATATAGAAGTCATGTCATGTCTCGTTGCCAGGAACACATCGGGATTCTCCTTGCAATTTGGCAGGGCAATAGGGACCCCTCTTTATTTGAGTCTTGGGACCCAGGTTCCTTTTCCAGGTGCTACAGTGATATTCGGATTCCTATCAGTTTTCAATGGGATTCAGGAATCGTCTCCTTTGAAAGCATTGAACTCCAAGTTCCTTTCGAATTTTCAAAGGCATATGAGGCCTCCTGTCGAGATGAGGCGGGGAACAACTTCTTTCTCTAAAGTCCCCGGAGGGGATTCATACATCCCTTCACCATTTGAAATGAAAGACGATCCTGCATTCTAATCACTGCAGGAAAATCCTGCCTTATTTCGAGTCAGGGCATCTCCGTGTCCATTTCACTTGGGGCAGCACACTCAGGATCTCTCTTACATTCCTATAGCTGAGAATCTCCTCGTCTTGAGGTGCTGTAGAAAGTTGGCATTAATGTGAGTCGAGCCCATGGAGTCATCTCTACTCTCGATTTTAGATTTGTGTGGTACATGGAGCTTTCGTTGAGTTGCTGTGCTAAACGTGGTGTTCCACTAGAGTTGGGACGGTGTTCCCGTTTTATCTCTGGAGTAGATTAAGGAAAGACAATCCACTTGTGCTTGCTGTGAAAGGCAGAATGGCTCTGGATCTAATGCAGGGGATTCAGGCCTCATCTCGAGATGATATGAGGGTACACGGAATGCTTTCATGTTGCTGTTGTGACTTCTGTGTCCCACTATACATGTGTCCCTGTTCTTAGGGATTCTCTGGCGTTCCATCAAGGAAGTCAAGGCTCCTTTCTTTTTGACGAGAAACACAAAATTACTCTCCAATCGATGAATGGGAATCGAGCCTCTTCTCACAGCGTGGAGAAGTTTCATGTTTTTTCTCGAGTTGCAGCAGGAACCATGGGAATATTCTTGAGTTAAGATGGGGATGGCCCTTCAAATCTCGGGTTTGTTCAGCGACGTCAGGACTCTTGCCTAGTCGCTAGGGACACTTCGATATTCTCCTCGACGCTTCGCAGGGCAATAGGACGCCTCTCGATGTGAGGCGTGAAACCCAGGTTCCCTTTCCAATTGCCACAGGGATATTGGAATTCCTGTCAGTCTTCAAGCAGACTCAGGCATCGCCTCATTTTGAAACATTGAGCTCATTGAAGTCGGGGTTCCTTGCGCGTTGTCAAACGGATGTGAGGCATCCCGTTCAGATGAGGCAGCGAACTAGGGCTATCTCTAGGGACTCCACAGGGTATTCAGACATTCCTTCATCGTGTAAGATGAAAGACGAACCTGCATTCAAGTCAATGAAGGAAATCCGGCCTTATTTTGTGTCAGGGCACCTCTGTGTCCGTTCTTCTTTGGACAGCAAACTTAGATTCCCCCTCACATACCTACGGCTGAGAGATGCCGCATCTTAAGGTGCTTGTGGAATGTCTTCATTCTTCTTGAGACGGTGTCAGGTATTCCGCTCTCATCTTGAGATCTTGAGATGATTTGGAGTACAATTTTTAGCTTTTCTCCATTTGCGGGGAAGAACTTGGTGTTCCTCTAGACTTTGGTTGTTGAATTCGGGGAATCTCTGGGGTTGCCTAAAGGAAGATAAATCCCTTGTCATGTTTGATGGGGAATGAGGGATGTCTCTGCAGCAAATGCAGCGCAATCGGGCCTCATCTTGAGATGATTTCGGGTACACGGATCTGTTTTGTGTTGCTGTGGTGACGTTAGGGCTTCCATAGACGTGTGACAGTGTTCTTGGGGACTCTCTGAAGTTCCATCCAGGAAGTTCAGACTCCTTTCATGTTTGAAAGTGGAACACGGAATTGCTCTGCATGCACTGCAGGGGAATCAGGCCTCATTTGCAGTGAAGGGGAAGTCTCGTGGTTTTTCTCGAGTTGCGGTGGGAACCTGGGGTATATTCTCGAGTTAGAACGTGGATGGCCCTTCAAAACTCGTGTTTATCCCTGATGTCAGGAGTCATCTCTCGTTACCAGGAACACATCGGGATTCTCCTTGCAATTTGGCAGGGCAATAGGGACCCCTCTTTATTTGAGTCTTGGGACCCAGGTTCCTTTTCCAGGTGCCACAGTGATATTGGGATTCCTATCAGTTTTCAATGGGATTCCGGAATCGCCTCCTTTGAAAGCATTGAACTCCAAGTTCCTTTCGAATTTTCAAAGGCATGTGAGGCCTCCTGTCGAGATGAGGCTGGGAACTACTTCCTTCTCTAAAGTCCCCGGAGGGGATTCATACATCCCTTCACCATTTGAAATGAAAGACGATCCTGCATTCTAATCACTGCAGGGAAATCCTGCCTTATTTCGAGTCAGGGCATCTCGGTGTCCATTCCACTTGGGGCAGCACACTCAGGATCTCTCTTACATTCCTATAGCTGAGAAACTCCTCGTCTTGAGGTGGTGTAGAAAGTTGGCATTCATGTGAGTCGAGCCCATGGATTCATCTCTACTCTCGATTAGATTTGTGGTACACGGAGCTTTCGTCGAGTTGCTGTGCTGCTAAACGTGGTGTTCCCCTAGAGTTGGGACGGTGTTCCCGGGTTATCTCCGGAGTTGATTAAGGAAAGACAAGCCACTTGTGTTTGATGTGGATGGCAGAATGGCTCTGGATCTAATTCAGGGGATTCAGGCCTCATCTCGAGATGATATGAGGGTACACGGAATGCTTTCATGTTGCTGTTTGACGTCTGGGTCCCTCTATACTTGTGTCCCTTTTCTTAGGGATTCTCTGGCGTTCCATCAAGGAAGTCAAGGCTCCTTTTTTTGAACGAAAAACACGAAATTACTCTAAAATCGATGAATGGATATCGAGCCTCTTCTCACAGCGTGGAGAAGTCTCATGATTTTTCTCGAGTTGCAGCAGGAACATTGGGAATATTCTTGAGTTAAGATGGGAATGGTCTTCAAATCTTGGGTTTGTTCAGCGACGTCAGAACTCTTGCCTAGTTGCTAGGGACACTTCGATATTCTCCTCGACGCTTCGCAGGGCATTAGGACGCCTCTCGATGTGAGGCGTGAGACCCAGGTTCCCTTTCCAATTGCCACAGGGATATTGGAATTCCTGTCAATCTTCAAGCAGACTCAGGCATCGCCTCCTTTTGAAACATTGAACTCATTGAACTCGGGGTTCCTTGCGCATTGTCAAAGGGATGTGAGGCATACCGTCCAGATGAGGTGGCGAACTAGGGCTTTCTCTAGGGTCTCCACAGGGGATTCAAACATCCCTTCATCTTGTGAGATGAAAGACGAACCTGCATTCAAGTCACTGCAGGGAAATCCGGCCTTATTTCGAGTCAGGGCACCTCGGTGTCCGTTCTTCTTGAGGCAGCAAACTTAGATTCCCCCTCAAATACCTACTGCTGAGAGATGCCTCATCTTAAGGTGCTTGTGGAATGTCTTCATTTCTCTTGAGACGGTTTCAAGGATTCCGCTCTCATCTTGAGAAGATTTGGAGTACAATTAGCTTTTCTCCATTTGCGGTGCTGAACTAGGTGTTCTTCTAGACTTTATTTGTTGATTTCGGGAAACCTCTGGAGTTGCCTAAAGGAAGTTAAGTCCCTTGTCGTGTTTGATGGGGAATGTGGGATGGCTCTGGAGACAATGCAGCGCAATCGGGCCTCATCTTGAGATGATTTCGGGTACATGGATCTCTTTTGTGTTGCTGTGGTGACGTCAGGGCCCCAATAGACTTGTGACAGGGTTCTTGGGGACTCTCCGAAGTTCCATCCAGGAAGTTCAGACACCTTTCATGTTTGAAAGGGGAACACGGAATTGCTCTGCATGCACTGCAGGGGAATCAGGCCTCATCTGGCAGTGAAGGGGAAGTCTCGTGGTTTTTCTCGAGTTGCGGCGGGAACCCGGGGTATATTCTCGAGTTAGGACGTGGATGGCCCTTCAAAACTCGTGTTTATCCCTGATATCAGAAGTCATGTCTCGTTGCCAGGAACACATCGGGATTCTCCTTGCAATTTGGCAGGGCAATAGGGACCTCTTTTTATTTGAGTCTTGGGACCCAGGTTCCTTTTCCAGGTGCTACAGTGATATTCGGATTCCTATCAGTTTTCAATGGGATTCAGGAATCGTCTCCTTTGAAAGCATTGAACTCCAAGTTCCTTTCGAATTTTCAAAGGCATATGAGGCCTCCTGTCGAGATGAGGCGGGGAACAACTTCTTTCTCTAAAGTCCCCGGAGGGGATTCATACATCCCTTCACCATTTGAAATGAAAGACGATCCTGCATTCTAATCACTGCAGGAAAATCCTGCCTTATTTCGAGTCAGGGCATCTCCGTGTCCATTTCACTTGGGGCAGCACACTCAGGATCTCTCTTACATTCCTATAGCTGAGAATCTCCTCGTCTTGAGGTGCTGTAGAAAGTTGGCATTAATGTGAGTCGAGCCCATGGAGTCATCTCTACTCTCGATTAGATTTGTGGTACATGGAGCTTTCGTTGAGTTGCTGTGCTAAACGTGGTGTTCCACTAGAGTTGGGACGGTGTTCCCGTTTTATCTCTGGAGTAGATTAAGGAAAGACAATCCACTTGTGCTTGCTGTGAAAGGCAGAATGGCTCTGGATCTAATGCAGGGGATTCAGGCCTCATCTCGAGATGATATGAGGGTACACGGAATGCTTTCATGTTGCTGTTGTGACTTCTGTGTCCCACTATACATGTGTCCCTGTTCTTAGGGATTCTCTGGCGTTCCATCAAGGAAGTCAAGGCTCCTTTCTTTTTGACGAGAAACACAAAATTACTCTCCAATCGATGAATGGGAATCGAGCCTCTTCTCACAGCGTGGAGAAGTTTCATTTTTTTTCTCGAGTTGCAGCAGGAACCATGGGAATATTCTTGAGTTAAGATGGGGATGGCCCTTCAAATCTCGGGTTTGTTCAGCGACGTCAGGACTCTTGCCTAGTCGCTAGGGACACTTCGATATTCTCCTCGACGCTTCGCAGGGCAATAGGACGCCTCTCGATGTGAGGCGTGAAACCCAGGTTCCCTTTCCAATTGCCACAGGGATATTGGAATTCCTGTCAGTCTTCAAGCAGACTCAGGCATCGCCTCATTTTGAAACATTGAGCTCATTGAAGTCGGGGTTCCTTGCGCGTTGTCAAACGGATGTGAGGCATCCCGTTCAGATGAGGCAGCGAACTAGGGCTATCTCTAGGGACTCCACAGGGTATTCAGACATTCCTTCATCGTGTAAGATGAAAGACGAACCTGCATTCAAGTCAATGAAGGAAATCCGGCCTTATTTTGTGTCAGGGCACCTCTGTGTCCGTTCTTCTTTGGACAGCAAACTTAGATTCCCCCTCACATACCTACGGCTGAGAGATGCCGCATCTTAAGGTGCTTGTGGAATGTCTTCATTCTTCTTGAGACGGTGTCAGGTATTCCGCTCTCATCTTGAGATGATTTGGAGTACAATTAGCTTTTCTCCATTTGCGGGGAAGAACTTGGTGTTCCTCTAGACTTTGGTTGTTGAATTCGGGGGATCTCTCTGGGGTTGCCTAAAGGAAGATAAATCCCTTGTCATGTTTGATGGGGAATGAGGGATGTCTCTGCAGCAAATGCAGCGCAATCGGGCCTCATCTTGAGATGATTTCGGGTACACGGATCTGTTTTGTGTTGCTGTGGTGACGTTAGGGCTTCCATAGACGTGTGACAGTGTTCTTGGGGACTCTCTGAAGTTCCATCCAGGAAGTTCAGACTCCTTTCATGTTTGAAAGGGAACACGGAATTGCTCTGCATGCACTGCAGGGGAATCAGGCCTCATTTGCAGTGAAGGGGAAGTCTCGTGGTTTTTCTCGAGTTGCGGTGGGAACCTGGGGTATATTCTCGAGTTAGAACGTGGATGGCCCTTCAAAACTCGTGTTTTTATCCCTGATGTCAGGAGTCATCTCTCGTTACCAGGAACACATCGGGATTCTCCTTGCAATTTGGCAGGGCAATAGGGACCCCTCTTTATTTGAGTCTTGGGACCCAGGTTCCTTTTCCAGGTGCCACAGTGATATTGGGATTCCTATCAGTTTTCAATGGGATTCCGGAATCGCCTCCTTTGAAAGCATTGAACTCCAAGTTCCTTTCGAATTTTCAAAGGCATGTGAGGCCTCCTGTCGAGATGAGGCTGGGGAACTACTTCCTTCTCTAAAGTCCCCGGAGGGGATTCATACATCCCTTCACCATTTGAAATGAAAGACGATCCTGCATTCTAATCACTGCAGGGAAATCCTGCCTTATTTCGAGTCAGGGCATCTCGGTGTCCATTCCACTTGGGGCAGCACACTCAGGATCTCTCTTACATTCCTATAGCTGAGAAACTCCTCGTCTTGAGGTGGTGTAGAAAGTTGGCATTCATGTGAGTCGAGCCCATGGATTCATCTCTACTCTCGATTAGATTTGTGGTACACGGAGCTTTCGTCGAGTTGCTGTGCTAAACGTGGTGTTCCCCTAGAGTTGGGACGGTGTTCCCGGGTTATCTCCGGAGTTGATTAAGGAGGAAAGACAAGCCACTTGTGTTTGATGTGGATGGCAGAATGGCTCTGGATCTAATTCAGGGGATTCAGGCCTCATCTCGAGATGATATGAGGGTACACGGAATGCTTTCATGTTGCTGTTTGACGTCTGGGTCCCTCTATACTTGTGTCCCTTTTCTTAGGGATTCTCTGGCGTTCCATCAAGGAAGTCAAGGCTCCTTTCTTTTGAACGAAAAACACGAAATTACTCTAAAATCGATGAATGGATATCGAGCCTCTTCTCACAGCGTGGAGAAGTCTCATGATTTTTCTCGAGTTGCAGCAGGAACATTGGGAATATTCTTGAGTTAAGATGGGAATGGTCTTCAAATCTTGGGTTTGTTCAGCGACGTCAGAACTCTTGCCTAGTTGCTAGGGACACTTCGATATTCTCCTCGACGCTTCGCAGGGCATTAGGACGCCTCTCGATGTGAGGCGTGAGACCCAGGTTCCCTTTCCAATTGCCACAGGGATATTGGAATTCCTGTCTGTCAATCTTCAAGCAGACTCAGGCATCGCCTCCTTTTGAAACATTGAACTCATTGAACTCGGGGTTCCTTGCGCATTGTCAAAGGGATGTGAGGCATACCGTCCAGATGAGGTGGCGAACTAGGGCTTTCTCTAGGGTCTCCACAGGGGATTCAAACATCCCTTCATCTTGTGAGATGAAAGACGAACCTGCATTCAAGTCACTGCAGGGAAATCCGGCCTTATTTCGAGTCAGGGCACCTCGGTGTCCGTTCTTCTTGAGGCAGCAAACTTAGATTCCCCCTCAAATACCTACTGCTGAGAGATGCCTCATCTTAAGGTGCTTGTGGAATGTCTTCATTTCTCTTGAGACGGTTTCAAGGATTCCGCTCTCATCTTGAGAAGATTTGGAGTACAATTAGCTTTTCTCCATTTGCGGTGCTGAACTAGGTGTTCTTCTAGACTTTATTTGTTGATTTCGGGAAACCTCTGGAGTTGCCTAAAGGAAGTTAAGTCCCTTGTCGTGTTTGATGGGGAATGTGGGATGGCTCTGGAGACAATGCAGCGCAATCGGGCCTCATCTTGAGATGATTTCGGGTACATGGATCTCTTTTGTGTTGCTGTGGTGACGTCAGGGCCCCAATAGACTTGTGACAGGGTTCTTGGGGACTCTCCGAAGTTCCATCCAGGAAGTTCAGACCTTTCATGTTTGAAAGGGGAACACGGAATTGCTCTGCATGCACTGCAGGGGAATCAGGCCTCATCTGGCAGTGAAGGGGAAGTCTCGTGGTTTTTCTCGAGTTGCGGCGGGAACCCGGGGTATATTCTCGAGTTAGGACGTGGATGGCCCTTCAAAACTCGTGTTTATCCCTGATATCAGAAGTCATGTCTCGTTGCCAGGAACACATCGGGATTCTCCTTGCAATTTGGCAGGGCAATAGGGACCCCTCTTTATTTGAGTCTTGGGACCCAGGTTCCTTTTCCAGGTGCTACAGTGATATTCGGATTCCTATCAGTTTTCAATGGGATTCAGGAATCGTCTCCTTTGAAAGCATTGAACTCCAAGTTCCTTTCGAATTTTCAAAGGCATATGAGGCCTCCTGTCGAGATGAGGGGGGAACAACTTCTTTCTCTAAAAGTCCCCGGAGGGGATTCATACATCCCTTTCCATTTGAAATGAAAGACGATCCTGCATTCTAATCACTGCAGGAAAATCCTGCCTTATTTCGAGTCAGGGCATCTCCGTGTCCATTTCACTTGGGGCAGCACACTCAGGATCTCTCTTACATTCCTATAGCTGAGAATCTCCTCGTCTTGAGGTGCTGTAGAAAGTTGGCATTAATGTGAGTCGAGCCCATGGAGTCATCTCTACTCTCGATTAGATTTGTGGTACATGGAGCTTTCGTTGAGTTGCTGTGCTAAACGTGGTGTTCCACTAGAGTTGGGACGGTGTTCCCGTTTTATCTCTGGAGTAGATTAAGGAAAGACAATCCACTTTGTGCTTGCTGTGAAAGGCAGAATGGCTCTGGATCTAATGCAGGGGATTCAGGCCTCATCTCGAGATGATATGAGGGTACACGGAATGCTTTCATGTTGCTGTTGTGACTTCTGTGTCCCACTATACATGTGTCCCTGTTCTTAGGGATTCTCTGGCGTTCCATCAAGGAAGTCAAGGCTCCTTTCTTTTTGACGAGAAACACAAAATTACTCTCCAATCGATGAATGGGAATCGAGCCTCTTCTCACAGCGTGGAGAAGTTTCATGTTTTTTCTCGAGTTGCAGCAGGAACCATGGGAATATTCTTGAGTTAAGATGGGGATGGCCCTTCAAATCTCGGGTTTGTTCAGCTGTGATATCACATTCACTATATGTGTGACTTCTCACAATGACTGTTTCTATGATATCACACACACTACGTTTATGGCATATCTACTTTATATGGCATCACACAGAGTGTTATGACAACACAACCATTGCGTGCTTCACAGCCACTGTGTCTGATACCACACCCACTGTATCTGTGTCATCACACCCAATGTATCAATTTTATCAAACCCAGTGTTTGTATGACATCACCTCCACAATTTGTCTGAAATCATATGTAATACATATGACATCACAATCACTCTTTATGACATCACACCACTTTATGTATGATTTCAAGTCCACCATATATGACATCATATCCACTATATCTGACCTTACGTGCACTGTATCTGTGTCATCACACCCGCTCTATCGAATATCAAAGCCAATATATGTATGATATCACATCCACTATATCTGTGACATCATATCCACTATATTTATGACAACATACCCAGTATATATGACATCACAACACTGTGTGTTGATGATAGCACA
Organism: Odocoileus hemionus; assembly: GCA_020976825.1. Lineage (NCBI taxonomy): Eukaryota > Metazoa > Chordata > Mammalia > Artiodactyla > Cervidae > Odocoileus > Odocoileus hemionus. The sequence continues at coordinate 66,910 of JAJLRB010001068.1, forward strand.
CTCAGCATATGTATGACAATATTTGCATTATAGATGACATGACATCCATGCTATCTAAGCAAACCACAGTATTTTTTATGTCACATCCACTTCAGCCATGACATCACACCCACTCTATCAGACATCGCATCCACTGTATCTTTGTCATCACAACCTCTCCAGGGATATCACAGCACTTTTGTATGACATCACACCAACTATATGGGTGATATCATACGCACGATATATATAACATCACATCCACTGCATATATCATCACAATACTGGACTTATGACAACACAACCTCTATATATGAAACCACATCCAGTATGCAGGGAAACATATACACTATACATGTGACATCACAACCACTAGTGTGTGTCATTACACCCACTGTAGTGACAACATCACACCCACTCTCTGTATGACATCACACCCGGCATATGTATAACATCTTTTGCAATATAGAAGACATCACACCCTCACTTTATGACATCACACCAACATTTTTAAGACATCACACCCAGTATATTTGACATATCCACAGTATCTCTGTCATCACATCCACTGTATTGATGATATCATATCATCTGTATTTATGAGATCTCATCTACTATATATGACGACATCATATCCATTGTATAAAACATCATATTCACTCTATTTGGAGCATTGCAGAAACTGTATCTGTGTCTCACACACACTCTTTCCATCATATCACAACCTTGGTATGTATGACATCACACCAACTATATGTTTAACATCACATACACTATATAAGGCATCACATCCACATTTTATGAGATCACACCACATTACTTATGACAGCATATGCACTGTACTCATGATATCACTCCCACTATCTGACATTGCATCCACTATATCTGTGTCATCACAACCACTCTATTGATGATCTCTGAACAACTGTATATATGACATCACACCCAGTTTATGTATGACATCTTATGCAATATACATAACGTCACATCCACTCTTTATGATTTCACACCATTGTAGTCATCACATTACATCCACTGAATTCATGATATCACACACACTATATAGGACATCACACACAAGACAACACGATGTTATATCTGCCATCTCACACACTATATCTGACACTGCATCCACTCTATCTGTGTCATCAAACCCAGTGTATCAATTACACCACATCCACTCTCTGGATCACATCACACACACTTTATGTATGACATCATATTCAGTATGCATGACATGACATGAACTCTATGACATCAGACCCCTATATGTATGACATCACATCCAGTATATTTATGACATCATATCCAATATATATGATATCACACACACTGCTTTCACGACAACACAACGGCCATTCCTGATATCACACCCACTATATTTGACATCACCCCCACTGTATCAGTGTCGTCACACCCACTGTATCGATAACATCACAACTATGGAAGTCATCACACTTGGCATACGTATGACATCATACACATTCTACAAGAAATCACATTCACAATTTATGACATCAATGCTCAGTATTTATGACATCACAACTAGTGCATTCACTAGTTCACAACTAGTGATATCTGATCTCCTATAAATGACATTACATCCACGGTGAATGACATCTCATCCCCTACACCTATGATATCTCACCCACTCTATGTGTGTCATCACACGCAATGTATCTACTTTATCAAAACCAGTGTATATATGACATCACAGCCACTATATGTGTGACATCAAATGCACTGAATATGATATCACATTCACTCTTTATGACATCACACCACTTTATTTATGACATCACGTCCACTCTATCTGACATCACATCCACTATATCTGACCTCACGTCCACTGTATACGTGTCATCACACTCACCCTATCGATGATATCACAGCCAATATATGTATGATATCACATCCAGTATACGTTTGACATCATAACCACTATATTTATGCCATGATACACACTATGTATGACATCATAACACTGTGTGTTGATGACACCGCACTAGGCATATGTGTGACATCATTTGCACTATAGAAGACGTCTCATATACTCTGTTACAGCAAACCACAGTATTTTTGACATCACATCCACTTCAGGCATGACATCACACTGCAAGGAAACCCGGCCTCCTTTAGAGTCAGGGCTTCTCGGTGTATATGCCACTTGAGGCAGCAAACTCAGGGCCCCTCCCTCATATCTACTGCTAAGAGAAGACTCCTCCTGAAGGGCTTGTTGATAGTTGGCCTACGTCTTGAGTCTAAGCCAGGGAATCAGCTCTCATCTCGAGGCAATTTGGGGTACACGGAGCATTCCTCGAGGTGCTCTGCTGAACTTGGTATTCCTCTAGACTTGGAACGTTGTTCTCGGGGAACATCTGGAGTTGCCTAAAGGTAGTCAAGCCACTGGTCCTGTTTGATGGGGAAAGGGGGATGGCTCTGGAGTCAATGCAGGGGAAGCGGGCCTCATCTCGAGTTGATTTGGCGTACATGGATCTCCTTCGCAATGCTGGTGTGACCTCAGGATCCCTCTCTACTTGTGACAGTGTT
>JAJLRB010001069.1:0-40295 GCA_020976825.1 Odocoileus hemionus
TTTTTACACATGCTAGGACTATTATGGAGACGGCAATGGAACCCTGTTTCAGTACTCTTGTCTGGAGAATCTCAGGATAGGGGGGCCTGGTGGGCTGACATCTATGGGGTAGCATAGTGTAGTACATGACTAAAGTGACTTAGCAGCAGCAGTAGCAGGACTTTTAAGCATACCTTGTGGAAACATAGTCTACTGAAATCTTTTAAGATTGATTAGGAAAAGGGAGAGAGAAAGTTAGTCTCTCCCGGTATAAAAGTTGTAAAGGCATATTAAAAAATCAATCTTGTGAATCAGTAATAATAATGTGCCAATTTTGAGGAATAGCAATGGGATCTCTGGTTACAATGCAGCCCCAGGTTTCAAAAAAGAATTAACTTTTTTAAACGGTGTTAAGAGACACCATTTGTAAATTTCCTTTGTATAACAAAAATAGGAGAGTTCCAAAACAGCAAGATTCTTCAATATGTTTCCATTTTAATTGTGTGTTTTAAAGTTCTTTAGTAGCTTGTAATTTTTCTTTGTAAGGGGCCATTGCTTTGTTTAAATAGGCTCATAAATTTTCTCAGTTATTTTAATAGCTGTTTTGTTTGTAAAAGGAGCTGTGGCCCCTAGGAAAAATGTGAATGTATATCGGAGTTTGCCATTGCATAAGTAATTCCCTTCCTATTTGATTAAGGGGTGCATCTGTCACATAAGGTCTTAATGTTGTAGGTTGGCTTTTTTGTCTATCATATGTGTAGATTTGAATATTTTGATAAATTTATTGTACTTTGGCTTGAGAAATTTCTGCAATTTGGCAAGAGACATTTTGTACAGTTCAGGATTTGGGCCAAAATAGTTTGGAAATAATAATATTAGACCCAGTGCTAAGGGGTCCAGAAAATCATTTACCATTAATTCTGATATTTATATTTGGTCGGACATATTTAAATGAAAATGATGTCCCTAAGAATTGTTTTTGGTCTGTATTACCAAATCTGCCTTTCCGTACATTAGTAGAGAAGTTAATAGAAGTGTAAGGCAAAAGAAGTAATTGAGCAGTTCCCCCCCCCCTTTTGAATTGCCATAGAATCTGAGCTAACATCATAATTTGAATTTCTTCTTTATAATTTGAATCAATTATTCCATGCCGAAGAGTAATTCCTTTAGAAGCCAAAATAGATCAGCCCTGGGAAAGCCTGAAAATTTTCTGGGGCAGGGGTCCAAAAAACTCCAGTAGGTACTCTAGAATGGACTGCTTAAGGGTAAAGGAAAAAATCATTTAGGGCTAGTATAATAATGGCAGCACTGCTGGGCATTGAGGGTTTGAGGGAAAAGATAGAATTTGCCCTTCTTTTTTGTTGTAGGGGACCTGGGAGGTCCAGTATTTGGAGTTTCTTGGAATAGTTTTTCATTAAATATGAAATTTAAATTTACTGTGTTTGGCCCAATGGATTGCTCTGTGGCAGAAAGGGCAAATTTTTGGAGGCTTTTTATTAGCCTTCTTAGGGCAGTCCCCTTTTAAACGGTTTTTATATCCACATGAAAAGCATCCTTCATTTCTCTTTTTAAAAGGTTGTGGCAGTGTTTCAGCTAGTATTTGCATCTTTTAAGTTTTTGATCCTAGATTGTGACAAGCCTTTATATAATCAATAATATACCTAGTCTGACAAATTGCAACTATAGCTCTTTGACATTTCTGATATGCATTCTCATAAGCAAGTAATTTCTCTAACTTTTTTTTTTTTTTTTTTTTCTTCTCCGATTACAGTATGGGAAATAGCAGCTTCTAGTCTAGGTTAAAAATTAATGTAACTTTTCATTAGGTTCCAATAAAGAGACTTTTCGAGTTGTGACTGTTGGCAGAGGAGAAGCATTTGGAGCAGCCAGGGCAGGGCTAGCAAGAAAATCTTGAGATATTTTGTATTGTGTTAATTGAGCCTTTTGTAAAGTTTAATCATTTAATTTATATGTATATAATAAGTGTTTTGTCTGTTGCTGAATATTGGAAGGGCTAGAATATACCTTGAAATGGCAGAATTACAGCTTTAATAAGATCCCATAGGGGCTAGAGATCTATTGGAATAGATTTTCCTTCTTTGTCTGCTCATTTAACATTTTCTTTGACACGGAGCCAAATTTATAAGTCAAAACTGCATTTATCAGGAAACTAAGGATTATGTTCAACTACTCTTTGAAGGCAAGGCTCTATTCATTTGCGCGAAACCAGAAGTCCCTGAAATGTAAAGGAGTGGTGAAGTAAAGAAGAAAATTAATGGGGCCGTCCAGGCTTTTAACCCATGTCTTAGTATTTGCAGACCTCAATAATTCCATAAATGACTCCACCCGATATACCACGTATACCAGTGTTCCTGTTCTTTGGCCACACTTGCTGGGGTCCCTTAATGGACTGGAATCTTGTCATACGGGGTTGGCGTTCTGAAAGTAAAAGTGAGGAGGAGGCTGATACCCCTTGGTTTACAAAGAGGACAAATATCATTCTTGACACAGGGCTTGCATCACTCACCAAGGTACCAGGCGCCCTCTCGAGGGGGTCTTAGAAGCCCAGGCAGAAAAGTGAGCACGACAGGTCTCCACGCTCAAGAGAGTCAGCCACAAAAAGATAGAGATAGAGAAAATGAGAGAGAGACACAATAAAAGACCCGGGGACCTAAGCTCTAATGGAGCAAATGTGCTTTAATGATTTTTCTATGAGTATATACAGGCTGCAGTACAAGAAACTTCTTTTGGGAATGATAGAGTTCAGCAAACCAAACAAACTGCAATGGTTACCAAGGGAACAAGGAGTAATGTTAGGCAGAAGGTCAGGAGACAATCCATATCTCAAGAAAGGGGAAGGGGACTAAGAAGTTTTGTCTTCAAGAGTTGCTCTGCTGAACTTGGTGTTCCTCTGGACTGTGGTCGGTGTTCTCAGGGATACTCTGTTGTTGTTTAAAGGAAGTCAAGCCACTTCTTGTTTATGATGGGGAATTCGGGATGGCTCTGGAGCACATGCAGGGTAATCTGGACTCATCTCGAGTTGATTTGCGGAACACAGAGCCCTTTCTTGTTGCTGCGGTGACATCAGGGTCCCTCTAGACTTGGTGATAGTGTTCTTGGGGACTCTCTGAAGTTCCATCCAGGAAGTCCAGACTCCTTTCATGTTTGATGGGGAACACGGAATTGCTCTGCATGCAATGCAGGGGAATCGGGCCTCATCTGGCAGCGAGGTGGAAGTCTCGTGTTTTTCTGTCGAGTTGTGACGGGAACGTGGGGTATATTCTCGAGTTAGGACACGGATGTCCCTTCAAAACTTATGCTTATTCAGCGATGTCAAGACTCATGTCTAGTTGCCAGGGACACATCAGGATTCTCCTCGACGCTTGGCAGGGCAAAAGGGACCATTCTTTACTTGAGATTTGGGACCCAGGTTCTCTTTCCAGGTGCCACAGGGATATTGGGATTCCTATCAATTTTCAATAGGATTCAACCATCATCTCCTTTGGAAGCATTGAACTCCAAGTTACTTTCGAAATTTCAAAGGGATGTGAGGCCTCCTGTCGAGCTGAGGCGGGGAACTAGTGCTTTCTCTAAAGTCTCCACAGGGAATTCAGACATCCCTTCACCTTGTGAAATGAAAGACTATCCTGCATTCAAATCACCACAGGGAAATGCGGCCTTATTTCGAGTCAGGGCATCTCGGTGTCCATTCCACTTGGGGCAGCAAACTCATGGTATCTCTTACATTCCTATAGCTGAGAAACTCCTCGTCTTGAGGTGCTGTAGAAAGTTGGCATTCATGTGAGTCAAACCCATGGAATCATGTCTACTCTCGAGATGATTTGTGATACACGGAGTTTTTCTCAAGTTGCTGTGCTGAACTTGGTCTTCCTCTAGAGTTGGGACGGTGTTCAAGGATTATCTCCGGAGTTGACGAAGGAAAGAGAAGCCACTTGTTGTGTGTGATGTTGATGGCGGAATGGCTCTGGATGTAATGCATTGGATTCAGGCCTCATCTCTAGATGATTTGAGTGTACACGGAATGCTTTCATGCTGCCGTTTTGACTTCTGGGTCCCTCTATACTTGTGTTAGTGTTCTTGGGGACTCTCTGGAGTTCCATCCAGGAAGTCAAGACTCCTTTCTTTTTGACGAGAAACAGAAATTACTCTACAAACTATGAATGCGAATCCAGCCTCTTCTCACAGCGCGGGGAAGTTTCATGGTTTTTCTTGAGTTGCAGCACGAACCTTGGGAATATTCTCGAGTTAAGATGGGGATGGCACTACAAAACTCGGGCTTGTTCAGCTACGTCAGGACTCCTGTTTAGTTGCTTGGGACACATAGGAATTCTCCTCGACGCTTGGCAGGGCATTAGGGACGCCTTTCGAGGTGAGGCATGAGACCCAGGTTTCCTTTCCAGTTGCCACAGGGATATTGGAATTCCTGTCAATCTTCAAGCGGACTCAGGCAACGTCTCCTTTTGAAACATTGAACTCATTGGACTTAGGGTTCCTTTTGCGTCTTCAAAGGGATGTGAGGCATCACGTCGAGATGACGCAGTGAACTAGGGCTTTCTCTATGGTCTCTACAGGGGATTCAGACATCCCTTCATCTTGTGAGATGAAAGACGAGCCTGCGTTCAAGTCACTGCAGGGAAATCCGGCCTTATTTCGAGTCAGGGCACCTCGGTGTCTGTTCTTCTTGAGGCAGCAAACTCAGATTCCCCCTCACATACCTACTGCTGAGAGATGCCTCATCTTAAGGTGCTTGTGAAATGTCTTCATTCCTCTTGAGACGATGCCAGGGAATCCGCTCTCATCTTGAGATGATTTGGGGTACACGGAGCTTTTCTCAAGTTGCGGTGCTGAACTTGGTGTTCTTCTAGACTTTGGTTGTTGTTTTCGTGGAATCTCTGGAGTTGTCTAAAAGAAGTTAAGCCCCTTGTCGTGTGTGATTGGGAATATGGGATGGCTCTGGAGCCAATGCAGGGCAATCGGGCCTCATCTTGAGTTGATTTCTGGTACACAGATCTCTTTTGTGTTGCTGCGGTGACCTCAGGGCCCCTATAGACTTGTGCCAGTGTTCTTCGGGATTCTCTGGTATTCCATCCATGAAGTCCAGGCTCCTTTGGTGTTTGATGTGGAACACGGATTTACTCTGCATGCATTGCAGGGGAATAGAGCCTCATCCGTTGGCGAGGGGGAAGTCTCATGGTTTTTCTTGAGTTGTTGCTGAAAAATGGTGTATATTTCTGAGTCAGGATGGGGATGACCCTTCAAAACCCGTGCTCGTTCACCGATGTCAGCACTCCTGTCTAGTTGTGAGGGACACACCGTAATTCTCCTCGAGGCTTGGCATGGCAATAGGAACGCCTCATGAGGTGAGGAGCAAGTCCCAGGTTTACATCTCCAGGTCCCCAGGGATATTGGGATTCCTATCAATTTTCAAGAGGAGTCAGGCATCATGTTTTTTTGAATCATTGAAATCCGCATTCCTCTAGAGTTTTCAAAGGGATGTGAGGCCTCTTGTCCAGATGAGGCGGGGAACTAGGGCTTTCTCTAGGGTCTCCCCAGGGGATTCAGACATCCCTTTATCTTGTGAGATGAAAGACGAGCCTCCATTCAAGTCACTGCAGGGAAATCCGGCCATATTTCGAGTCAGGGCATCTCGGTGTCCATTCCACTTGAGGAAGCACACTCTGGGTCCCTCCAACACACTTATAAATCAGAGAAGTCTCTACTTGAGGTGCTTATGAAAAGCTTGCTTTCCTCTTTTGTCAAAGCCAGGGAATCTGCTCTCCTCTTGAGATGATTTGGGTACATGAAACTTTTCTCGATTTGATGTGCTTAACTTGATGTTCTTCTTGACTTCATATGGTGTTCTCGGCGAATCTCTGGAGTTGCCCAAAGGAAGTCAAGCCACTTTTCTTGCTTGATGGGGAATGCGGGATGTGTCTGCTCACAATGCAGGAGAATCTGGACTCATCTCGAGTTGAATTGGGGAACACGTAGGTCTTTCATATTGATGTGGTGACGTCAGGGCCCCTCTAAACTTGTGACAGTGATCTTGAGGACTCTCTGGATTTCCATCCAGGAAGTCCAGGCTCCTTTCGTGTTTCATGTGGAACAAGGAATTGCTCTGCTCCTAATTCAGGGGAATCGGACCTCATCTGGCAGCGAGGGGGAAGTCTCGCCGTTTTTCGCGAGTTGTGGTGGGAACCTGGGGTATATTCTCGAGTTAGGACTTGGATGGCCCTTCAAAACTCGAGTTTGTTCAGGGAAGTCAGGACTCATGTCTAGTTGCGAGGGACACCTCGAGATTCTCATCGAGGCTTGGCAGGGCAATAGGGATGCCTCTTTAGGTGAGACTTGAGACCCAGGGTCCCTTTCAGTTCCCATAGTAATTGTCGGATTCCTATCAATTTTTAAGAGGAGTCAGGCTTGTTGTCCTTTGACGCATTGAACTCCAAGTTCCTCTCGAAATTTCAAGGGGGTGTGAGGCCTCCTCTCGTGATGAGGCTGAGAACTAGAGCTTTCTCTAAAGTCTCCACAGGTGATTCACAAATCCCTTCATTTTGGGAGATGAAAGACTAGCCTGCATTCAAGTCGCTGGAGGGAAATCCGGCCATATTTCGAGTCATGGCATCTCGGTGTTCATTCCACTTGAGGCAGTAAACTCAGGGTCCTTCTCACATATCTATAGCTAAGGGAGGCCTCCTCTTCAGGTGCTTGGGGAAAGTTGAGTTCCTCTTGAGTCAAAAATAGAGAATCAGCTCTCATCTCGAGATGATTTGGGGTACCTGAAGCTTTCCTTGTGTTGCTGTGCTGAACTTGTTGTTCCTCTGGTCTATAATTTACTTTTCTATAGCAACCATGAAATATCTTGTATGTTAGCATTTTATAGATCATTAAACATATTTATCAAATCATATTATATTGTATATACTTCCATTCCAGTACAAATACATATTTATATTCATTAACAGCTCAAAATCTCTTCAGCTCTTCTGCAAGAAAATCCCCTTGTAAGAGTAAGCCAATGTTCAGCAATTAACGCTTTAAAATACTAATTAATTTCGAAATGTCCCAGCTTTTCAACAATCTTCTACTACTTAGTTCAGCACAACTCCAGCAATCTAACTCACTCTAATTCCAAAAGACCACTCCAGATTATAGAGAATAGATCATTTTATCAAAAATACAATTTTTTAATAGAGCTTATCTAAAAGTATTCATCATATCTATCTATCTATCTATATATATATATATACACACACATAAAAGATTAACTGCTTTTTGACAATCGTATCTTACCCCAAACCAAGGCATAACAAAAGTGTTATATAATGTTGATGACTCAAGATATGTTCCTTCTAGATTAACAAATAATTATATTGACATCACATTCACAATTAAACAAACATTATACCCAACATTGAACACCCTTCAGTTTATATAAAGCTGAATCCAAATAGAGCCCATTAACTCCACACTATCTAAAAACAAAAACATACATTGAGACATAGACAATTTTAGATACATAGACATAGTTCCCCTTATGAAATTTAAAATATCTTTTTGTTTACTTATTTATTTTGGGCTCCACCAAATTACTCATTGCTGGAGTCCTAGAAAGAGTGGGTTGCGTATGCAAAGGACAAGATAAGAGGTAACTTAAGGTTTTTTCTTAGGCCTATTTTTTTTTTCCCAGGCAGAACTGGAGTTCCGAAAAAAAAAAAAAAAATTAACAAGTTATCCTTTTTTTTTACAAGTGCATCCAGTACCGGTTTTGCAATTTCAATAAAGATTTTATTTTCATCAGTTTTTACTGGAGTCTAAAATATATCATAGCCATTCAGTGTCCAAAATATCCTTTCTCCTTTTTGTAGCTATTGTATATTGTTAATGATATATGCATGAAGGAATTTTTGTCGCAAAGGACGTAAAGCCTTGGCTGCAAAATTTTGACAAATGCTAGGACTGTTATGGAGACGGCAATGGAATCCTATTCCAGTACTCTTGTCTGGAGAATCTCAGGGATAGGGGAGCCTGGTGGGCTGACATCTATGGGGTCACATAGAGTAGGACACGATTGAAGTGACTTAGCACCAGCAGTAGCAGGACTTTTAAGCATACCTTGAGGTAACATAGTCTACTGAAATATTTTCTGAGGCCCGGTATGATTAGGAAAAGGGAGAGAGAAAGTCCCTCCTGGTCTCAGGGGTGTAAAGGCATATTAAAAAATCAATCTTGAGAATCAGAAATAATAATGTGTGAATTTTGAGGAATAGTAATGGGATCTGTGGTTACAATGCAGCCCCAGATTTCAAAAAAGTATTAACTTTTTTAAACTCTGTTAAGAGACACCATTTGTAATATTTCCTTTGTATAATATAACTCGAAGAGTTGCAAAAAGAGCAAGATTTCTCAATATGTTTCCATTTTAATTGTGTGTTCATAAGTTCTTTAGTAGCTTGTAATTTTTCTTTCATAAGGGGCCATTGCTTTGTCTAAATAGGCTCATAAATTTTCTCCGTTATTTTAATAACTGTATTGTTTGTAAAATGAGCAGTGGCCCCTAGGAAAAATGTGGAATGTATATCTGAGTTTGCCATTGCATAAGTATGTCCCTTCCTATGAGATTAAGGGGTGCATCTATCACATAAGGTCTTAATGTTGTTGATTGGCTTTTGGTCTATCATATGTGTAGATTTGAATATTTTGATAAATTTATTGTACTTTGGCTTGAGAAATTCCTGCAATTTGGCAAAAGACCTTTTGTATAGGTTAGGATTTGGACCAAAATACTTTCGAAATTATAATATTAGGCCCATTGCTGAGGGGTCCAGTAAATATTTTACCATTAATTTTGATGTTTATATTTGGTCGGACATATTTAAATAACAATGATGTCCATAAGGATTGATTTTTTGATCTGCATTAACAAATCTGCCTCTCCGTACATTAGTAGAGGAGTTAATGGATGTGTAAGGCAAAAGAAGTAATTGAGAAAATTTGTCCCCCTTTTTGAATTGCCATAGAATCTGAGCTGACATCATAATTTGAATTTCTCCTTTATACTTTAAATCAATTATTCCACGCCAACAGTAATTCCTTTAGAAACCAAATTAGATCAGCCCTGTGAAAGCCTGAAGTTTTGTCGGGGCAGGGGTCCAAAAACTCCAGTCGGTACTCTAGCCAGGACTGCTTAAGGGTAAAGGAAAAAAAATTTAGGGCTGGTATATTAATGGCAGCACTGCTGGACGATGAGGGTTTGAGGGAAGAGATAGAATTTGCCCCTCTTTTTTGGTGTAGATGACCTGGGAGATCCCCTCTTTGGAGTTTCTAGTAATAGGTTTTCCTTCAATATCAATGCAAAATTTCCTGTCTTTGGCCCAGTGCTTTCCTCTGTGGCAGCAAGTGCAAATTTTTGGAAGCTTTTTATTAGCCTTCTTAGGGCAGCCCCTTTTAAAAACGATGTTTATCTCCACATGTAAAGCATCCTTCCTTTCTCATTTAAAAGTTTGTAACAGTGTTTCAGCTAGTATTGGCATCTTTTAAGATTTTGATCTTAGATTGTGACAACCCTTAATATAATAAATAATAAAAATAGTCTGAAAAATTGCAGCTATAGCTCTTTGACATTTCTGATATGCATTCTCATAAGCAATTAATATCTCTAGCTGTTTTTTGGTTTCTTCTCCGATTACAGTATGGGAAATAGCAGCTTCTAGTCTATCTTAAAAATTAAGGTAACTTTTCCTTAGGTTCCAACAAAGAGACATTTGGAGTTGCAACTGTTGGCAGAGGAGAAGCATTTGGAAAAGCCATGGCAGGGCTAGCAAGAAAATTTTGAGATATTTTGTATTTTTTAAATTGAGCCTTTGTAAAGTTTAATCATGTAATTTATATGTATATAAATAAGGGTTTTCTCTGTTGCTGAATATTGGAAGGGCTAGAATATACATTGAAATGGGAGAATTACAGCTTTAATAAGAGAACATATAGCCTCGAGATCAACTGGAATAATTTTTCCTTCTTTTTGGCTGCTCATTTAACATTATCTTTGACCAGAGCCAAATTTATAAGTCAACACTGCATTTATCAGAAAACTAAGGATTATGTTCTACTACTGTTTGAAGGCAATCCTCTATTCACTGGCATGAAAACAGAAGTCCCTGAAATGTAAAGAAGTGTTGAGCAACGTAGAAAAATAATGGGGCTGGCCAGCCTTTTCACCCATGCATTAGTATTTACAGATTTCAATAGGTCCATGAGTCACTCCACCCTATATACTACGTATACCAGTGTCCGTCTTCTTTAGCCACATTTGCTGGGGTCTGTTAATGGACCGGAACCTTGTGGTCAGGAGTTGGCGATCAGAGAGGAAAAGAGAGAAGGAGGCTGATATCCCTTGGTTTACACAGAGGACCAATATCGTCCTTGACACAGGGTTTGCATCCCTCACCAAGGTACCAGGCGCCCTCTCGAAGGCGTCTTAGAAGCCTGGGCAGAAAAGTGAGCACGAGGGGTCTCCACGTTCCAGAGAGAGTCAGCAAGAAAAAATTAGAGAGAGAGAGAGAAAGAGAGAGAGAGAGACAAAAAAAGACCCGGGGACCAAAGCTCTAATGGAGCAAAGGTGCTTTAATGATTATTCTATGAGTGTATACAGGGTGCAGCATAAGAAACTTCTTTCGGGAATGACAGAGTTCAGCAAACCAAACAAGCTGCAACGGTTACCAAGGGAACAAGAAGTAATGCTAGTCACAAGGTCAGGAGACAACCCATATCTCAAAAAAGGGGAAGGGGACTAAGCAGTTTTGTCTGAAAGAGTTGCTCTGCTGAACTTGGTGTTCCTCTGGACTTTGGACGGTGTTCTCGGGGATACTCTGTTGTTGTTTATAGGAAGTCAAGCCACTTCTCGTGTTTGATGGGGCATTCGGGATTAATCTGGAGCACATGCAGGGGAATCTGGACTCATCTCGAGTCGATTTGCGGAACACAGAGCACTTTCTTGTTGCTGCAGTGACATCAGGGTCCCTGTAGACTTGTGACAGTGTTCTTGGGGACTCTCTGAATTTCCATCCAGGAAGTCCAGACTCCTTTCCTGTGTGATGGGGATCACGGAATTGCTCTGCATGCAATGCAGTGCAATCGGGCCTCATCTGGCAGAGAGGGGGAAGTCTCGTGTTCTTTTGTCGAGGTGCGGTGTGAACCTGGGGTATATTCTCGAGTTAGGACTTGGATGGCCCTTCAAAACTCGAGTTTGTTCAGCAAAGTCAGGACTCATGTCTAGTTGCAAGGGACACCTCGAGATTCTCATCGAGGCTTGGCAGGGCAATAGGGATGCCAATTTAGGTGAGACTTGAGACCCAGTGTCCCTTTCAGTTCCCACAGTGACTGTCGGATTCCTATCAATTTTTAAGAGAAGTCAGGCTTGTTGTCCTTTTGACGCATTGAACTCCAAGTTCCTCTCGAATTTTCAAGGGGATGTGATGCCTCCTCTCGTGATGAGGCTGAGAACTAGAGCTTTCTCTAAAGTCTCCACAGGTGATTCACAAATCCCTTCATTTTGGGAGATGAAAGACTAGCCTGCATTCAAGTCGCTGGAGGGAAATCCGGCCATATTTCGAGTCATGGCATCTCGGTGTTCATTCCACTTGAGGCAGTAAACTCAGGGTCCTTCTCACATACCTATAGCTAAGGGAGGCCTCCTCTTCAGCTGCTTGGGGAAAGTTGCATTCCTCTTGAGTCAAAAATAGGGAATCAGCTCTCATCTCGAGATGATTTGGGGTACCTGAAGCTTTCCTTGTGTTGCTGTGCTGAACTTGTTCCTCTGGTCTATAATTTACTTTTCTATAGCAACCATGAAATATCTTGTATGTTAGCATTTTATAGATCATTAAACATATTTATCAATCATATTATATTGTATATACTTCCATTCCAGTACAAATACATATTTATATTCATTAACAGCTCAAAATCTCTTCAGCTCTTCTGCAAGAAAATCCCCTTGTAAGAGTAAGCCAATGTTCAGCAATTAACGCTTTAAAATACTAATTAATTTCGAAATATCCCAGCTTTTCGACAACCTTCTACTACTTAATTCAGCACAACTCCAGCAATCTAACTCACTCTAATCCCAAGAGACCATTCCAGATTATAGAGAATAGATCACTTTATCAAAAATACAATTTTTTAATAGAGCTTATCTAAAAGTATTCAGCATATCTATCTACATATATATATGTATATATATATATACACATAAAGTATTAAATGCTTTTTTGACAATCGTATATTACCCCAAACCAAGGCATAACAAAAGTGTTATATAATGTTGCTGACTCAAGACTTCTCCCTACTAGATTAACAAATAATTATATTGAAATCATATTCACAATTAAATAAACATTATACCCAACATTGAACACCCTTCACTTTATGTAAAGCTGAATCCAAATAGAGCCCATTAACTCCACACTATCTAAAAACAAAAAACATACATTGAGACATAAATAATTTTAGATACATAGACATAGTTCCCCTTATGAAATTTAAAATATCTTTTTGTTTATTTATTTATTTTGGGCTCCAACACTTTACTCATTGCTGGAGTCCTAGAAAGAGTGGGTTGCGTATGCAAAGGACATGATAAGAGGTAACTTAAGGTTTTTTCTTAGGCCTATTTTTGTTTCCCAAGCAGAACTGGAGTTCTGAAAAAAAAAATATTTTAACAAGTTAACCTTTCTTTTTACAAGTGCATTCAGTACCGGTTTTGCAATTTCAATAAAGATTTTATTTTCATCAGTTTTTACCGGAGTCTAAAATATATCATAGCCATTCAGTGTCCAAAATATCCTTTCTCATTTTTGTAGCTATTGTATATTGTTAAAGATGTATGCATGAAGGAATTTTTGTCGCAAAGGACGTAAAACCTTGGCTGCAAAATTTTGACAAATGCTAGGACTGTTATGGAGACCACAATGGAATCCTATTCCAGTACTCTTGTCTGGAGAATCTCAGGGATAGGGGAGCCTGGTGGGCTGATATCTATGGGGTCACATAGAGTAGGACATGACTGAAGTGACTTAGCACCAGCAGTAGCAGGACTTTTAAGCATAACTAGAGGTAACATAGTCTACTGAAATCATTTATGAGGCCTGATATGATTAGGAAAATGGAGAGAAAAAGTTAGTTTCTCCTGGTCTCAAGGGTGTAAAGGCATATTAAAAAATCAATTTTGTGAATCAGTAATAGTAATGTGCCAATATTGATTAATAGTAATGGGATCTCTGGTTACAATGCAGCCCCAGAGTTCAAAAAAGTCTTAACTTTTTTAAACTCTGTTAAGAGACACCATTTGTAATATTTCCTTTGTATAACGAAACTAGGAGTGTTGCAAAAAGAGCAAGATTCCTCAATATGTTTCCATTTTAATTGTGTGTTCATAAGTTCTTTAGCAGCTTGTAGTTTTTCTTGCCTAAGGGGCCATTGCTTTGTCTAAATAGGCTCATAAATTTTCTCCATTATTTTAATAACTGTTTTGTTTGTAAAATAAGTGGTGGTCCCTAGGAAAAATGTGGAATGTATATCTGAGTTTGCCATTGCATAAGTAAGTCCCTTCCTATGAGATTAAGGGGTGCATCTATCATATAAGGTCTTAATGTTGTAGGTTGGCTTTTGGTCTATCATATGTGTAGATTTGAATATTTTGATAAATTTATTGTACTTTGGCTTGAGAAATTCCTACAATTTGGCAAGAGACCTTTTGTATAGGTCAGGATTTGGACTAAAATACTTTCGAAATGATAATATTAGACCCATTGCTGAGGGTCCAGTAAATATTTTGCCATTAATTTTGATATTTATATTTGGTCGGACATATTTATATAACAATGATGTCCATAAGGATTGATTTTGGTCTGTATTACCAAATCTGCCTCTCCGTACATTAGTAAAGGAGTTAATAGATGTGTAAGGCAAAATAAGTAATTGAGAAATTTTGTCCCCCCTTTTGAATTGCCATAGAATCTGAGCTGACATCATAATTTGAATTTCTCCTTTATAATTTGAATCAATTATTCCACGCCGAACAGTAATTCCTTTAGAAGCCAAATTAGATCAGCCCTGTGAAAGCCTGAAAGTTTGTGGGGGCAGGGGTCCAAAAACTCCAGTAGGTACTCTAGAAGGGACTGCTTAAGGGTAAAGGAAAAAAACCATTTAGGGCTGGTATATTAATGGCAGCACTGTTGGACGATGAGGGTTTGAGGGAAGAGATAGAATTTGCCCCTCTTTTTTGTTGTAGATGACCTGGGAGGTCCCCTCTTTGAAGTTTCTAGGAATAGGTTTTCCTTCAATATCAAATTTAAATTTCCTGTCTTTGGCCCAGTGCTTTCCTCTGTGGCAGCAAGGGCAAATTTTTGGAAGCTTTTTATTAACATTCTTAGGGCAGTCCCTTTTTATACGATATTTATCTCCACATCTAAAGCATCCTTCATTTCTCATTTAAAAGGTTGTAGCATTGTTTCAGCCAGTATTTGCATCTTTTAAGTTTTTGATCCTAGATTATGACAAACCTTTATATAATCAATAATAGTCCAAGTCTGACAAATTGCAGCTATAGCTCTTTGACATTTCTGATATGCATTCTCATAAGCAAGTAAATTCTCTAGCTGTTTTTTTGGTTTCTTCTCCAATTAGAGAATGGGAAATAGCAGCTTCTAATCTAGAGTAAAAATTAAGGTAGCTTTTCATTAGGTTCCAACAAAGAGACATTTGGAGTTGTAACTGTTCGCAGAGGAGAAGCATTTGGAACACAATGGCAGGGCAGGCAAGAAAATTTTGAGATATTTTGTATTGTTTTAATTCAGCCTTTTGTAAAGTTTAATCATTTAATTTATATGTATATAATATGTGTTTTGTCTGTTGCTGAATATTGGAAGGGCTAGAATATACATTGAAATGGCAGAATTACAGCTTTAATAAGAGTGCATATAGGCTCGAGGTCAACTGGATGGCTGCTCATTTAACATTTTCTTTGACCAGAGACAAATTTATAAGTCAACACTGCATTTATCAGGATTCTAAGTATTATATTCTACTACTGTTTGAAGGCAAACCTCTATTTACTGGCATGAAAACAGAAGTCCCTGAAATGTAAAGAAGTGTTGAGCAAAGTAGAAAAATAATAGGGCTGGCCAGCCTTTGAACCCATGCATTAGTATTTACAGACCTCAACAGGTCCATGAATCACTCCACCCGATATATCACGTATACCAGTGTCCCTGTTCTTTGGCCACATTTGCTGGGGTCTTTTAATGGTCCGGAACCTTGTGTTCTGGAGTTGGCGATCAGAAAGGAAAAGAGAGAAGGAGGCTGATATCCCTTGGTTTACACAGAGGACCGACATAGTCCTTGACACAGGGTTTGCGTCACTCACCAAGGTACCAGGCGCCCTCTCGAAGGCTTATTAGAAGCCTGGGAAGAAAAGTGAGCATGACGGGTATCCACGCTCCAGAAAGTCAGCAAGAAAAAATACAGAGAGAGAGAAAAAGAGAGAGAGAGAGACAAAAAACGACCCGGGGACCTAAGCTATAATGGAGCAAAGGTGCTTTAATGATTTTTCTATGAGTGTACACAGGCTGTAGTACAAGAAACTTCTTTCGGGAATGATAGAGTTCAGCAAACTAAACAAGCTGCAACAGTTACCAAGGGAACAAGGAGTAAATGCTAGTCACATGGTCAGGAGACAATCCATATCTCAAGAAAGGGGAAGGGGAGTAAGCATTTTCTTCTTAAAGAGTTGCTCTGCTGAACTTGGTGTTCCTCTGGACTTTGGACGGTGTTCTCGGGGATACTCTGTTGTTGTTTATAGGAAGTCAAGGCCACTTCTCGTGTTTGCTGGGGAATTCGGGATGGCTCTGGAGCACATGCAGGGGAATCTGGACTCATCTCAAGTCGATTTGTGGAACACAGAGCACTTTCTTGTTGCTGCAGTGACATCAGGGTCCCTCTAGACTTGTGACAGTGTTCTTGGGGACTGTCTGAATTTCCATCCAGGAAGTCCAGACTCCTTTCATGTTTCATGGGGATTACGGAATTGCTCTGCATGCAATGCAGGGATATCGGGCCTCATGTGGCAGCGAGGGGAAGTCTCGTGTTCTTTGTCGAGTTGCGGTGGGAACCTGGGGGATATTCTCGAGTTAGGACTTGGATGGCCCTTCAAAACTCGAGTTTGTTCAGCAAAGTCAGGACTCATGTCTAGTTGCGAGGGACACCTCGAGATTATCATTGAGGCTTGGCAGGGCAATAGGGATGCCTCTTTAGGTGAGACTTGAGACGCAGTGTCCCTTTCAGTTCCCACAGTGACTGTCGGATTCCTATCAATTTTTAAGAGGAGTCAGGCTTGTTGTCCTTTTGACGCATTGAACTCCAAGTTCCTCTCGAATTTTCAAGGGGATGTGAGGCCTTCTGTCGAGATGAGGCGGGGTACTAGGGCTTTCTCTAGTTTCCATAGGGGATTCACACATCCCTTCATCTTGGGAGATGAAAGACTAGCCTGCATTCAAGTCACTGGAGGGAAATCCGGCCATATTTCGAGTCACGGCATCTCGGTGTTCATTCCACTTGAGGCAGCAAATTCAGGGTCCCTCTCACATACCTATAGCTAAGGGAGGCCTCCTCTTCAGGTGCTTGGGGAAAGTTGCATTCCTCTTGAGTCAAAAATAGGGAATCAGCTCTCATCTCGAGATGATTTGGGGTACCCGAAGCTTTCCTTGAGTTGCTGTGCTGAACTTGTTGTTTCTCTGGTCTATAATTTACTTTTCTATAGCAACCATGAAATATCTTGTATGTTTACATTTTATAGATCATTGAACATATTTATCAAATCATATTATATTGTATATACATCCATTCCAGTACAAATATATATTTATATTTATTAACAACACCTCTTCAGCTCTTCTGCAAGAAAAAATCCCCTTGTAAGAGTAAGCCAGTGTTCAGCAATTAACGCTTTAAAATCCTAATTTGCCCCTCTTTTTTGTTGTAGGGAACGTAGGAGGTCCCCTCTTTGGAATTTCTTGGAATAAGTTTTCCGTCAATATCAAACTTAAATTTCTGTTCTTTGGCCCAGTGCTTTCCTCTGGGGCAGCAAGGGCAAATTTTTGGAAGCTTTTTATTAGCCTTCTTAGGGCAGTCCCTTTTTAAACGATATTTATCTCCACATGTAAAGCATCCTTCATTTCTCATTTAAAAGGTTGTAGTATTGTTTCAGCTAGTATTTGCATCTTTTAAGTTTTTGATCCTAGTTTGTGACAAGCCTATATATAATCAGTAATAATCCTAGTCTGACAAATTGCAGCTATAACTCTTTCACATTTCTGATATGCATTCTCATAAGCAAGTAATTTCTCTAGCGGTTTTTTTGGTTTCTTCTCCGATTACAGTATGGGAAATAGCAGCTTCTAGTCTAGCTTAAAAATTAAGGTAACGTTTCATTAGGTTCCAACAAAGAGACATTTGGTGTTGCAACTGTTGGCAGAGGAGAAGCATTTGGAACAGCCATGGCAGGGCTAGCAAGGCAATTTTGAGATATTTTGTATTGTTTTAATTGAGCCTTTTGTAAAGTATAATCATGTAATTTATATGTATATAATATGTGTTTTGTCTGTTACTGAATATTGGAAGGGCTAGAATATACATTGAAATGGCAGAATTACAGCTTTAATAAGAGTGCCTATAGGCTCGAGATCAACTGGAATAATTTTTCCTTCTTTGGCTGCTCATTTAACATTTTCTTTGACCGGAGACAAATTTATAAGTCAACACTGCGTTTATCAGGAAACTAAGGATTATGTTCTACTACTGTTTGCAGGCAAGCCTCTATTCACTGGCGTGAAAACAGAAGTCCCAGAAATGTAAAGAACTGGTGAGCAAAGAAGAAAATAATGGGGCTGGCCAGCATTTTAAACAATGCCTTAGTATTTACAGACCTCAATATGTCCATGAGTCACTCCACCCGATATACCACGTATACCAGTGTCCCTGTTCTTTGCCCACATTTGCTGGGGTCCATTAACGGACCGGAACCTTGTGGTCCGGAGTTGGCGATCAGAAAGGAAAGAGAGAGAAGCTGAACTTGGTGTTCCTCTAGACTTTGTACGTTGATTCGGGGAATCTCTGGAGTTGCCTAAAGGAAGTTAAGTCTTTGTCGTGTTTGATGGGGAATGTGGGATGGCTCTGGAGCACAATGCAGCGCAATCCGGCCTCATCTTGAGTTGATTTCAGAACACACATCTCTTTCGTGTTGTTGCGGTGACCTCAGGGCCCCTATAGACTTGTGACAGTGTTCTTGGGGACTCTCTGAAGTTCCATCCAGGAAGTCCAGACTACTTTCATGTTTGAAAGGGAACACGGAATTGCTCTGCATGCACTGCAGGGGAATCTGGCCTCATCTGGCAGCGAGGGGGAAGTCTCGTGGTTTTTTGTCGAGTTGCGGCAGGAACCTGGGGTATATTCTCGAGTTAGGACGTGGATGGCCCTTCAAAACTCGTGTTTATTCCGTGATGTCAGGAGTCTCATGTCTCGTTGCCAGGGTCACATCGGGATTCTCCTTGAAGGCTTGGCAGGGCAATAGGGACCCCCTCTTTATTTGAGACTTGGGACCCACTGGTTCTTTTCCAGGTGCCACAGTGATATTGGGATTCCTATCAGTTTTCAATGGGATTCAGGCATCTTCTCTTTTGGAAGCATTGAACTCCAAGTTCCTTTCGAATTTTCAAAGGCATGTGAGGCCTCCTGTCAAGATGAGGCGGGGAACTACTGCTTTTCTCTAAAAGTCTCCACAGGGGATTCAGACATCCCTTCATCTTGTGAAATTAAAGACGATCCTGCATTCCAATCACTGCAGGTAAATCCGGCCTTATTTCGAGTCAGGGCATCTCGGTGTCCATTCCACTTGGGACAGCAAACTCAGAATCTCTCTTACATTCCTATAGCTGAGAAACTCCTCGTCTTGAGGTGCTGTAGAAAGTTGGCATTCATGTGAGTCGAGCCCATGGAGTCATCTCTACTCTCAAGGTTATTTGTGGATCACGGAGCTTTTCTCGTGTTGTGTGCTGAACTTGCTGTTCCTCTGGAGTTGGGACGGTGTTCCCGGGTTATCTCCGGAGTTGATTAAGGAAAGTCAAGCCACTTGTGCTTGATGTTGATGGCAGCATGGCTCTGAATCTAATGCAGGGGATTCAGGCCTCATCTCGATATGATTTTAGGGTACACGGAATGCTTTCATGCTGCTGTTGTGACTTCTGGGTCCCTCTATACTTGTGTCTGTGTTCTTGGGGACTCTCTCGCGTTCCATCAAGGAAGTCAAGGCTCTTTTCTTTTTGATGAGAAACACGAAATTACTCTACAATCTATGATTGGGAATTGATCCTCTTCTCACAGCGCGGGGAAGTTTCATGGGTTTTCTCGAGTTGCAGTAGGAACCTTGGGAATATTCTCGAGTTAAGATGAGGATGGCCCTACAAATGTCGGGTTTGTTCAGCGACGTCAGGACCCCTGTCTAGTTGCTTGGGACACCTTGGTATTCTCCTCGATGCTTGGCAGTTCATTAGGGACGCCTCTTGAAGTGAGGCGTGTGACCCAGGTTCCCTTTACAGTTGCCACAGGAATATTGGAATTCCTGTTAATTTTCAATCGGACTCAGGCGTCGTCTCCTTTTGAAACATTGAACTCATTGAACTCGGCGTTCCTTTTGCATTTTCAAAGTGGTATGAGGCATCCCGTCGAGAAAAGGCGGCGAACTAGGGCTTTCTCTAGGGTCTCCACAGGGGATTCAGACATCCCTTCATCTTGTGAGATGAAAGATGAGCCTGCATTCAAGTCACTGCAGGGAAATCCAGCCTTATTTTGAGTCAGGGCACCTCGGTGTCTGTTCTTCTTGAGGCAGCAAACTCAGAGTTCCCCTCACATACCTACTGCTGAGAGATGCCTCATCTTAAGGTGCTTGTGGAATGTCTTAATTCCTCTTGAGACAAAGCCAGGGAATCCGCTCTCATCTTGAGATAATTTGTGGTACACGGCGCTTTTCTCGAGTTGTGGTGCTGAACTTGGTGTTCTTCTAGACTTTGGTTGTTGTTTTCGGGGAATCTCTGGAAGTGCCAAAGGAAGTTAAGCCACTTGTCGTGTTTGATGGGGAATGTGGGATGGCTCTGGAGCCAATGCAGGGCAATTGGGCTTCATCTTGAGTTGATTTCTTGTACACGGATACCTTTCGTGTTGCTGCCGTGACCTCAGGGCCCCTATAGACTTGTGACAGTGTTCTTCGGGATTGTCTGGTGTTCCATCCAGGAATTCTAGGCTCCTTTGGTGTTTGATGTGGAAAACGGATTTGCTCTGCATGCATTGCAGGGGAATGGAGCCTCATCCGTTGGCGAGGGGGAACTCTCATGGTTTTTCTTGAGTTGTTGCTGAAAAATGGTGTATATTCCTGAGTCAGGATGGGGATGCCCCTTCAAAACTCGTGTTCGTTCAGCGACGTCAGCACTCCTGTCTAGTTGCGAGGGACACATCGCAATTCTCCTCGAGGCTTGGCATGGCAATAGGCACGCCTCTTGAGGTGAGGAGGGAGTCCCAGGTTTACCTCTCCAGGTGCCACAGGGATATTGGGATTCCTATCAATGTTCAAGAGGAGTCAGGCATCGTGTTTTTTTGAAGTATTGAAATCCGCGTTCCTCTCGAGTTGTCAAAGGGACGTGAAGCCTCTTGTCCAGATGAGGTGGGGAACTAGGGCTTTCTCTAGGGTCTCCCCAGGGGATTCAGACATCCCTTCATCTTTTGAGGTGAAAGACGAGCCTGCATTCAAGTCACTGCAGGGAAATCCGGCCATATTTCGAGTCAGGGCATCTCGGTGTCCATTCCACTTGAGGAAGCACACTCCGGGTCCCTCCTACATACTTATAAATCAGAGAAGTCTCCACTTCAGGTGCTTTTGAAAAGCTTGCTTTCCTCTTTTGTCAAAACCAGGGAATCTGCCTTCGCTCAAGATTATTTGGGTACATGGAACTTTTCTCGATTTGATGTGCTAAATTTGATGTTCTTTTAGACTTGAGATGGTGTTCTCGGGGAATCTCTGGAGTTGCCGAAAGGAAGTCAAGCCACTTGTCTTGCTTGATGGGGAATGCGGGATGGGTCTGCAGACAGTGCAGGAGAATCTGGACTCATCTCGAGTTGAATTGGGGAAGACGTAGCTCTTTCATATTGATGCGGTGACGTCAGGTTGCCTCTAAACTTGTGACAGTGTTCTTGAGGACTCTCTGGAGTTCCATCCTGGAAGTCCAGATTCCTTTCATGTTTGATGGGGAACACGGAAATTCTCTGCATGAAATGCAGTGTAATCGGGCCTCATCTGGCAGCGAGGGGGGAGTCTCGTGGTTTTTCTCGAGTTGTGGCCGGAACCTGGGGTATATTCTCGAATTAGGACGTGGATGGCCCTTCAAAACTCGTGTTTATTCAGCGATGTCAGGACTCATGTCTAGTTGCCAGGGACACATCGTGATTCTCCTCGAGGCTTTGCAGGGCAATAGAAACCCCTCTTTAGTTGAGACTTGGGACCCAGGTCCCTTTCCAGATGCCACAGTGATATTGGGATTCCTATCAGTTTTCAATAGGATTCAGGCATCGTCTCCTTTGGAAGCATTGAACTCCAAGTTCCTTTCGAATTTTCAAAGGGATCTGAGGCCTCCTGTCGAGATGAGGTGGGGAATAGTGCTTTCTCTAAAGTCTCCACAGGGGATTCAGACATCCCTTCACCTTGTGAAATGAAAGACGATCCTGCATTCAAATCACTGCAGGGAAATCCGGCCTTATTTCGAGTCAGGGCATCTCGGTGTCCATTCCACTTGGGGCAGCAAACTCAGTGTCTCTCTTACATTCCTATAGCTGAGAAACTCCTCATCTTGAGGTACTGTAGAAAGTTGGCATTCATTTGAGTTGAACCCAGGGAATCATCTCTACTCTCGAGATGATTTGTGGTACATGGAGCTTTTCTCCAGTTGCTGTGCTGAACTTGGTGTTCCTCTAGAGTTGGGACAGTGTTCCAGGTTTATCTCCGGAGTTGATTAAGGAAAGACAAGCCACTTGAGGCGGTGAAATAGGGCTTTCTCTAGGGTCTCCACAGGAGATTCAGACATCCCTTCATCTTTTGAGATGGAAGACGAGCCTGCATTCAAGTCACTGCAGGCAAATCCGACCTTATTTTGAGTCAGGGCACCTCTGTGTCTGTTCTTCTTGAGGCAGCAAACTCAGATTCCCTCTCACTTACCCATTGCTGAGAGATGCCTCATCTAAAGGTGTTTGTGGAATGTCTTCATTCCTCTTGAGACGATGCCAGGTAATCCACTCTCATCTTGAGATGATTTGGGGTACACGGAGCTTTTCTCGTGTTGCCGTGCTGAACTTTGTGTTATTCTAGACTTTTGTTTTTGATTTCGGGGAATCTCTGGAGTTGTAAAGGTGCTTTAATGATTTTTCTATGAGTGTATAGAGGCTGCAGTACAAGAAACTGCTGTCGGGAATGAGAGAGTTCAGCAAATCAAACAAAGTTCAGCGTTTAGCAAGGGAACAAGGGGTAATGTTAGTCACAAGATCAGGAGACAATCCATATCTCAAGAAAGGGGAAGGGGACTAAGCAGTTTTGTCTTAAAGAGTTGCTCTGCTGATCTTGGTGTTTCTCTGGACTTTGTATGGTGTTCTTGGGGATTGTCTGGTGTTGTTTAAAGGAAGACAAGCCACTTCTCGTGTTTGCTGGGGAATTCGGGATGGCTGTGGAGCACATGCCGGGGAATCAGGCCTCATTTCGTGTTGATTTGGGGTTCTCAGTGCTCTTTAGTGTTGCTGCAGTAACATCAGGGTCCCTCTAGACTTGTGACAGTGTTCTTGGGGACTCTCTCGAGTTCCTTCAAGGAAGTCAAGGCTCGTTTCATGTTTGATGGGGAACACGGTATTGCTCTGCATGCAGTGCAGGGGATCAGGCTTCATCTCGCCATGAGAGGGATGTCTCATGGCGTTTCTATAGTTGCGGTGGGAACCTGGTGTATATTCTTGAGTTATGACGGGGATGGCCCTTCAAAACTCGTGTTTGTTCAGTGACGTCAGAACTCCTGTCTAGTTGTGAGGGACAACTCGGTATACTCCTCGATGCTTGTGAGGGCAATAGGGACGCCTATCGAGGTGAGGAGGGAAACCCAGGTTCCCTTACCAGTTGCCACAATTATATTGGGATTTTTCAAGAGGAGTCAGCTTCTCCTTTGGAAGCATTGAATTCCGCGATTCTCGAATTGTCAAAGAGATGTGAGGCCTCCTGTTGAGGTTAGTTGGGGAACTAGGGCTTTCTCTAGGGTCTCCGCAGGGGATTCAGACATCCCTTCATCTTGTGAGATAAAAGACGAGCCTGCATTCAAGTCACTGAAGGGAAATCCGGTCTTATTTCGAGTCAGGGCATTTCGGTGTCCATTCTTCTTCAGGCAGCAAACTCAGGGTCTCTGTGACATTCTTATAGCTGAGAAACTCCTCGTCTTGAGGTGCTGTAGAAAGTTGGCATTCATGTGAGTCGAACCCATGGAATCATCCCTAGTCTAGAGATGATTTGTGGTACACGGAAATTCCTCGAGTTGCTGTGCTGAACTTGGTGTTCCTCTAGAGTTGGGACGGTGTTCCCGGGTTATCTCTGGAGTTGATTAAGGAAAGACAACCCACTTGTAATGTTTGATGTTGATGGCGGAATGGCTCTGGATCTAACACAGGGGATTCAGGCCTCATCTCAAGATGATTTGAGGGTATATGGAGTGCTTACGTGCTACTGTTGTGATTTCTGGGTCCCTCTACACTTGTGTCAGTGTTCTTGGGGACTCTCTGGAGTTCCATCAAGGAAGTCAAGGCTCTTTTCTTTTTTACGAGAAACACGAAATTACTCTGCAATCGATGAATGGGAATCGAGCCTCTTCTCACAGCGCGGGGAAGTTTCATGGTTTTTCTGGAGTTGCAGCAGGAACCTTGGAAATATTCTGGAGTTAAGATGGGGATGGCCCTTCAAAACTCGGGTTTGTTCAGTGACATCTGGACTCCTCTCTAGTTGCTTGGGACACCTCGGTATTCTCCTCGATGCTTGTCAAGGCATTAGGCATGCCTTTCGAGGTGAGGCGTGAGACCCAGGTTCCCTTTCCAGTTGCCACAGGGATATTGGAATTCCTGTCAATTTTCAAGTGGACTCAGGCATCGTCTCCTTTTGAAACATTGAACTCATCGAACCGGGGATCCTTTCACGTTGTCAAAGGGATGTGAGGCATCCTGTCGAGATGAGGCAGCGAACTAGGGCTTTCTCTAGGGTCTACACAGGGGATTCAGACATCACTTCATCTTGTGAGCCTGCTTTCAAGTCACTGCAGCGACATCCGGCCATATTTCGAGTCAGGGCATCTTGGTGTCCATTCCACTTGTGGCAGCAACCTCAGGGTCCCTCTCACATTCCTATAGCTGAGAGAAGTCTCCTTTGAGGTGCTTTTGGAAAGTTAGCATTTCTCTTGTGTCGAAGCAAGGGAATCAGCTCTCATGTCGAGATGATTTGTGGTATACGGAGCTTTTCTCGACTTGCTGTGGTGAACTTGGTGTTCCTCTGGACTTGGGACGGTGTTCTCGGGGAATCTCTGGTGTTGCCTAAAGAAGTAAAGCCACATATCGTATTTGGTGGGGAACACGGAATGGCTCTGGAGACAATGATTGGAATCTGGCCTCATCTCGAGTTGATTTGGGGTACATGGAGCTCTTTCGTGTTACTGTGTTGAACTCAGTGTCCCCCCATACATGTGACACTGTTCTTGGGGACTCTCTGGAGTTCCATCAAGGTAATCAAAACTTCTTTCGTGTTTGATGGGAAACAAGGTATTGCTCTGCATGCAATGCAGGGGAATCGGGCATCATCTCGCGCCGAGGGGGAAGTCTCATTTGTTTTCTCCTGTTGAGGCAGGAACCTGGGGTATATTCTCTAGTTACTACGGGGATAGCTCTTCAAAATTCGTGCTAGTTAAGCGACATCACGACTCCTGTCTAGTTGTGAGGGACACCTGGTGATTTTCCTCGAAGCTTGGCAGGGCAATAGTGAGGCCTCTTGAGGTGAGGCAGGGGACGTAGTGTCCCTTTCCAGTTGCAACAGGGATACTGGATTCCTGTCAATTTTCAAGAGGAGTCAGTCATTGTGTCCTTTTGAAGAATTGAACTCCGTGTTCCTCCCGAGTTGTCAAAGGGATGTGAGGCCTCCTGTCCCAATGAGGCGGGGAATTAGTGTTTTCTCTACGGTCTCCGCAGGGGAATCAGTGATTCCTTCATCTTGTGAGATGAAAGACGAGACTGCATTCAAGACACTGCTGGGAAATCTGGCCTTATTTCAAGTCAGGGCATCTCGGTGTCCATTCCACTTGAGGCAGCAAACTCAGCGTCCCTCTCACATACCTATAGCTGAGCCTAGACTCCTCGTGAGGTGCTTGTGAAACGTTGGCATTCCTCTTGAGTCGAAGCCAGGGAATCAGCTATCATCTGGAGATGATTTTTTATACACAGAGCTTTTCTCGAGTTGCTGTGCTGAAGTTGGTGTTCCTCCAGTCTTGAGACGTTGTTCTCAGGGAATGTCTGGAGTTGCCTAAAGGAGGTCAAGCCACTTTTCGTGTATGATGGGGGATGCAGGTTAGCTCTGAAGCCACGGCAGGGGAATTGGGCCTTATCTTGAATTGATTTTGGGTCCACAGAGCCCTTTCGTCTGCTGCATTGACTTCAGGGGCCCTCTAGACTTGTGACAGTGTTCTTGGGGACTCTCTGGAGTTCCATTAAGGAAGTCAAGGCTCCTTTCATGTTTTATAGGGAACACAGCATTTCTCTGCATGCAATGCAGGTGAATTGGGCCTCATCTCGTGGAGAGGGGGAAGTCTTATGGTTTTTTCTCGAGTTGCGGCGGACACCTGGGGTATATTCTCGAGTTACGACTGGGATGGCCCTTCAAAACTCATGTTCTTTCAGCGACGTCAGGACTCCTGTCTAGTTGTGAGGGACAACTGGGGATACTCCTTCAGGCTTGGAAGGGCCATAGGAACTCCTCTCGAGGTCAGGCGGGAGAACTAGTGTCTCTTTCCAGTTGCCACAGGTATACTGGCATTCCTGTCAATTTTCAAAAGGAGTCAGGTATCATCTCCTTTTGAAGCATAGAAATCATTGAACTCTGCCATCCTCTCGAGTTGTCAAAGGAATGTGAGGCCTCCTTTTGAAATGAGGCGGGGAACTAGGCCTTTCTCTAGGTTCTCCACAGGGGATTCAGACATCCCTTCATCTTGTGAGATGAAAGACGAGCCTGCCTTCAAGTCACTGCAGGGAAATCCGGCCTTATTTTGAGTCAGAGCATCTCGGTGTCCATTCCAGTTGAGGCAGCAATCTCAGGGTATCTCTAACATACCTATAGCTGAGAGAAACCTTTTTGAGGTGTTTGTGAAAATTTGGCATTCCTCTTGAGTCGAAGCCAGGGAATCAGTTCTCATTTCGAGATGATTTGGGGTACACGGAGCATTTCTCATTTTGCTGTGCTGATGTTGGTGTTCCTCCAGGCTTGGGACGTTGTTTTCGGGAATCTCTGAAGTTGCCTAAAAGAAGTCGAGCCACTTGTCGTGTTTGATGTGGAACGCGGGATGGCTCTGGAGCCAATGCCAGGGAATCGGGCCTCATCTGGCGTTATTTGGGGTACACGGAGCTGTTTCATGTTGCTGCATTGACCTCAGGGTCCCACGAGACATGTGACAGTGTTCTTCCGGACTCTCTGGAGTTCCATCAAGGAAGTCAAGGCTCCTTTCGTGCTCGATGGGGAACGCATAATTGCTCTGCATGCAATGCAGGGGAATTGGACCTCATCTCGCGGCAAGGGGAAGTTTCATGGTTTTTCTTGTGTTGCGGTGGGTACTTGGGGTATATTCTCGAGTTACGATGGGGATGGCCCTTCAAAACTCGATTTTGTTCAGCGACGTCAGGACTCCTGTCTAGTTGCGAGGGACACCGCGGGATTCTCCTTGAGGCTTGGTTGGGCAAAAGGGATGCCTCTCGAAGTGAGGCAGGAGAAGCAGAGTCCTATTCCAGGTGACACAGCGATACTGGGATACCTGTCATTTTTCAAGAGGAGTCAGGCATCCTCTCCTTTTGAAGCATTGAACTCCACATTCCTTTTGCGTTGTCAAAGGAATGTGAGGCATCCTTTCGAGATGAGGCGGGGAGCTAGGGCTTTCTCTAGGGTCAACACAGGGGATTCAGACATCCCTTCATCTTGTGAGATGAATGACGAGCCTGCATTCAAATCACTGGAGGAAAATCCCGCCTTATTTCGAGTCAGGTCATCTCAGTGTCCATTCCACTTGGGGCAGCAATCTCAGGGTCCCTCTCACATTCCTATAGCTGAGAGAAGCCTCCTCTTGAGGTGCTTGTGGAAAGTTAGCATTCCTCTTGATTCGAAGCCAGGGAATCAGCTCTCATCTCGAGATGATTTGTGGTACATGGAGCTTTCCTCTTGTTGCTGTGCTGAACTTGGTGTTCCTCTAGACTTGGGACGGTGTTCTTGGGGAATCTCTGGAGTTGCCTAAAGTAAGTCAAGCCACTTGTCGTTTTTGATGGGGAACGCGGAATGACTCTGGAGCCAAGGCAGGGAATCGGGCCTCATCTCGAGTTGATTTGGGGTACACGCTTCTATTATGCGTTGCTGTGGTGACTTCAGCGTCCCTCTAGACTTGTGACACTGTTCTGGGGGAATCGCTGGAGTTCCATCAAGCAAGCCAAGTCTCCTCACGTGTTTGTTGGGGAACACGGAATTGCTTTGCACGCAATGCAGGGGAACGGGACTTCATCTTGTGGCGAGAAGGAAGACTCATGGTTTTTCTCAAGTTGCGGCGGGAACCTGGGGTATATTCTCGAGTTACGGTGGGGATGGCCCTTAAAAACTCGTGTTTGTTCAGCGACTATATCATATCCACACTGCGTGGATGACAACACAACTCTCTATCTAACTTGAAACCCATTCTCTCTGCCATCACATACACTGTATATGTCATCACACCCACTCTGTAGAAGACATCACACCAACTATGTAAGACATCACAGGTGGCATATGTATGCAATCCTATGCACTATACAGGACATCATATCCACATTTTATGACAACAATCCTTAGTATTTATGACATCACATGCACTGTTTTCAAGACATCACATGCACTATGTATGACATGTCATCTACTGTGTGATATCACATTCACTATATGTGTGACTTCTCACAATGACTGTTTCTATGATATCACACACACTACGTTTATGGCATATCTACTTTATATGGCATCACACAGAGTGTTATGACAACACAACCATTGCGTGCTTCACAGCCACTGTGTCTGATACCACACCCACTGTATCTGTGTCATCACACCCAATGTATCAATTTTATCAAACCCAGTGTTTGTATGACATCACCTCCACAATTTGTCTGAAATCATATGTAATACATATGACATCACAATCACTCTTTATGACATCACACCACTTTATGTATGACTTCAAGTCCACCATATATGACATCATATCCACTATATCTGACCTCACGTGCACTGTATCTGTGTCATCACACCCGCTCTATCGAATATCACAGCCAATATATGTATGATATCACATCCACTATATCTGTGACATCATATCCACTATATTTATGACATCATACCCAGTATATATGACATCACAACACTGTGTGTTGATGATACCACACTCAGCATATGTATGACAATATTTGCATTATCGATGACATGACATCCATGCTATCTAAGCAAACCACAGTATTTTTTATGTCACATCCACTTCAGCCATGACATCACACCCACTCTATCAGACATCGCATCCACTGTATCTTTGTCATCACAACCTCTCCAGGGATATCACAGCACTTTTGTATGACATCACACCCACTATATGGGTGATATCATACGCACTATATATAACATCACATCCACTGCATATATCATCACAATACTGGACTTATGACAACACAACCTCTATATATGAAACCACATCCAGTATGCAGGGAAACATATACACTATACATGTGACATCACAACCACTAGTGTGTGTCATTACACCCACTGTAGTGACAACATCACACCCACTCTCTGTATGACATCACACCCGGCATATGTATAACATCTTTTGCAATATAGAAGACATCACACCCTCACTTTATGACATCACACCAACATTTTTAAGACATCACACCCAGTATATTTGACATATCCACAGTATCTCTGTCATCACATCCACTGTATTGATGATATCATATCATCTGTATTTATGAGATCTCATCTACTATATATGACGACATCATATCCATTGTATAAAACATCATATTCACTCTATTTGTAGCATCGCAGAAACTGTATCTGTGTCTCACACACACTCTTTCCATCATATCACAACCTTGGTATGTATGACATCACACCAACTATATGTTTAACATCACATACACTATATAAGGCATCACATCCACATTTTATGAGATCACACCACATTACTTATGACAGCATATGCACTGTACTCATGATATCACTCCCACTATCTGACATTGCATCCACTATATCTGTGTCATCACAACCACTCTATTGATGATCTCTGAACAACTGTATATATGACATCACACCCAGTTTATGTATGACATCTTATGCAATATACATAACGTCACATCCACTCTTTATGATTTCACACCATTGTAGTCATCACATTACATCCACTGAATTCATGATATCACACACACTATATAGGACATCACACACAAGACAACACGATGTTATATCTGCCATCTCACCCACTATATCTGACACTGCATCCACTCTATCTGTGTCATCAAACCCAGTGTATCAATTACACCACATCCACTCTCTGGATCACATCACACACACTTTATGTATGACATCATATTCAGTATGCATGACATGGCATGAACTCTATGACATCAGACCCCTATATGTATGACATCACATCCAGTATATTTATGACATCATATCCAATATATATGATATCACACACACTGCTTTCACGACAACACAACGGCCATTCCTGATATCACACCCACTATATTTGACATCACCCCCACTGTATCAGTGTCGTCACACCCGCTGTATCGATAACATCACAAGTATGGAAGTCATCACACTTGGCATACGTATGACATCATACACATTCTACAAGAAATCACATTCACAATTTATGACATCAATGCTCAGTATTTATGACATCACAACTAGTGCATTCATGATATCTGATCTCCTATAAATGACATTACATCCACGGTGAATGACATCTCATCCCCTACACCTATGATATCTCACCCACTCTATGTGTGTCATCACACGCAATGTATCTACTTTATCAAAACCAGTGTATATATGACATCACAGCCACTATATGTGTGACATCAAATGCACTGGATATGATATCACATTCACTCTTTATGACATCACACCACTTTATTTATGACATCACGTCCACTCTATCTGACATCACATCCACTATATCTGACCTCACGTCCACTGTATACGTGTCATCACACTCACCCTATCGATGATATCACAGCCAATATATGTATGATATCACATCCAGTATACGTTTGACAT
This sequence comes from Odocoileus hemionus, assembly GCA_020976825.1. Lineage (NCBI taxonomy): Eukaryota > Metazoa > Chordata > Mammalia > Artiodactyla > Cervidae > Odocoileus > Odocoileus hemionus. Next base: position 30,716 of record JAJLRB010001069.1, read on the forward strand.
CATAACCACTATATTTATGCCATGATACACACTATGTATGACATCACAACACTGTGTGTTGATGACACCACACTAGGCATATGTGTGACATCATTTGCACTATAGAAGACGTCTCATATACTCTGTTACAGCAAACCACAGTATTTTTGACATCACATCCACTTCAGGCATGACATCACACCCACTGTATCTTTGTCATGACAATTTCTTGACTGATATCACACCCACTTTTATATAACATCCAACCAACAATATGCGTGACATCATATGCACTATATATAACATCATATCCACACCTTAAGTCTTCAGACTACTGTACTTATGACATCACAACCTCTCTATATGAAACTACATCCTGTATATAGGGCAACATATACACTACACATGTGACATCACAACCACTAATCTGTGTCATCACAACGACTGTATTGACAACATCACAACCACTCGTTGTATTACATCACACTCGCCATATATATGGCAACTTGGTACTATACATGACATCACATCCTCATTTTATGACATTAAAACCACCAGTTTATGGCATCACGAGACTGTATTCATGACATCACATCCACTCTATGAAATCACACCCACTGTATATGACATCACATACACTATACTTGTGACATCACAGCTACTGTATCTATAACAACACACCTACTATGTTTATGACATCATACTCAATATATATGACATTTCACATGGTGTATGAATGACAACACAACCACTGTATCCGACATCACACCTACTGTATCTGTGTAATCACACCAACTTGATTAATGGTATTGAAAGTTTGTTGCTGAACGATTAGACGCAGGATTCTTGGCCTCCGGAGGAGACGAATTCAATCCGGGGCCAGAGACGAGGCTGGATCGCTCAGAGCTTTTGTGTAATAGAGTTTTATTAAAGTATAAAGGAGATAGGGAAAGCTTCTGACATAGGCATCAGAAGGGGGCAAAAGAATACCCGCCTCCTAGTCTTTAGCTCTCTGTTATATAGTCACTCACAGTCTGTTAATGAAAAGGATGTCATAAAATTTAGAATGATACCAGATAACTCATCCCTGGCCATAAAACGATTGACTTGAATCTTGTAGAAGGGCAGAATACCAAGGAATAATTTCATTTACATAGATTAGGGGAACAATACCTGAGTAAGTAAATTTAGGCCATTTGGCGGAACCAACTTGAAGATAGAGTCTGGGGTTCATTAACATAGCTTAAGACAACATTTCCATACGAAAAAGAAACGTATTGGTCAACTCAAGGTTTGAGAGTAGTTAGCTTCAGGTGAGACCAGGTGTCATGGCAACACAGCACTTTAAGTGAAACCTCTTTTAAATTTGTATAGAGAAGGAAAGACATATCGCTGGTTTGTTTCTTCCTGCCGCTTAAGAGAGATAAAAATGTCTGGCACCTGCAGCTTCTTTTTTCCATTTGGAGACCCCTGGCCTTCCTGCCTGTTACCCTCTCATTCCCCCCTTTTCTTTTAGGAGAATTATGTTGCCTAGGGAAAAGGGGCGTCGTTTTCATTCCATAACTGCTTCCGAGCTGACAAGGGGCGTTGTCCCTAAATTGGTGAGGCAACATATTCTCCTAATCCTCATAGTGAGGATGTCTGATCCAGGGGCCCCAAATAGTAGTCGGGAGAAGCTGCAGTGATAGCAGGAGTTTGAGCAACCATTTGTAACTTAAAAGCTTTCATGCGACTAGAAACAAATCCAGTTACACAGTTACAGATGCAGGGAGCAAACAGCAAAAACAAAACAATCAGAATTATTGTAATTAAGATAGATTTCCACCATGGGGAACTAGTTAACATCTCCCAAAGTGAGGCAATAGAGGCTTCAGGAGTATCCATGGCCCCAATCATCTTGTTCATGTGTTTAGTAAAATGAGTAACATTAGTGCTCATATCAGGTATATATGTGCAGCATTGAGTATGAATGATGGCACAAGTTCCTCCTTGTGCAGCTGTCAGAATATCTAAAGCCAATCTATTTTGTAAAACCACCTTTCTAATTTGTGTTTGTTCAGCATTAAGAGCTGAAATAGCTTTTTGAGAATCTTGTAATGCCTGTTGAGTAAAATTAGTCAAAGCATCTACTCGTAGCATAACATCTGCAGTTCCCAAAGAGGGGACAAACACTGCAGCAGTGTATAATCAAAATTAAAAGTCACATTATGTCCATAGTTAAGGTACAGAGTATTACACCAGTCCATTCTAGGGTTGTTAGATGTCACCAGACGAAGAAGAGGCATCACATGTGATTGTTGTTGAAGGTATTCGCAGACTTGGAGAAAGTCTTTTCCTTGAAGTGGAGATGTCCACCACGGGAAGCCTTCCACTGATGAAGTGGGGAGTGCTCTGCAGACCCAGCAGTCAGACCGATTGTGGAATGCAGCATAGGAGTGAGCCCAGGACAGAAAGGCATTGTCTTGAGGATCAAATGGCAGACTCAGGATTTCTGGAATCAGCAGAAGTAGGCTCACATAGATTATCAGGCCCATCTGAAACGTACAAAACCAGAGCATAGAAAGTAAAGACATAAAATGACATCACTTAGTTTTGGTCAGGGTGCCATCTCTTGACTCGAGTGTGATGCACCCATGAATCAATTCCTGGCACTTTGACAGCTGTGGGAGAAGAAAGAATAACCTGGTAAGGGCCTTCCCAGAGGGGCTCGAGGGATGAGCCCCCAGATCCCAATGTTTTTATAAGGACCTCAGTTCCTGGCTCAAATAGAGGCTTGCTGGATTCAGAGGCTGGGTCAGGAGTCGTCTCCTGGAGTTCTGTTAATGCCTGTTGAAAAGCTGAGAGCTGAGTTACATAATTAGTTAACTCTAAGGCTTCAGGATCTATAACAATGTCCGTGCGTAAGAAAGGCCTTCCATAAATACATTCAAAGGGGGACAGCCCCTCCTTTTTGGGGGCAGTTCGAGCCCTCATTAAAGCTATGGGTAGGACTTTAATCCAGTTGTCCTGCGTTTCTTGAGTTAATTTGCGCAGATGTCTTTTTTTCCATATTGCAGCATGAGCATGTAAAGTCAAATAAGCATACTTAGAATCAGTGTAAATATTCACACGTTGCCCTTTGCTTAACTCTAGAGCTCGGGTCAGGGCCACAAGCTCCGCTAACTGGGCACTGGTTCCCTGGGGGAGAGATTTTGCTTCTAAAACCTGTTCAGCAGTCACCACAGCATAACCTGCTTTACGCTTTCCATCCCGAACAAAAGAACTGCCATCTGTAAATATTTCCATGTCAGGATTGTCTAATGGGGTATCCATTAGATCTTCCCGAGCTGCATAGTTTAAAGTTAAAAATTGGGAGCAATCATGATCAGGTGTTTCATTTTCCTTCTCAGGAAGGAAAGTAGCAGGATTTAAATTTCCACAAACTTTAAGCTTAGTTACTGGTCCTTTTAACAATAGTGACTGATATTTAAGAAGCCTACTGTCTGTCATCCAAATATTAACTTTAGAATTCAAGATTCCACTCACATCATGAGAAGTCAGTACAGTAAGGTTTCGTCCATTAATTATTTTTAAAGCTTCAGGTGCTAATAAAGCCGTTGCTCCAATTACTCTTAGGCAGTGGGGCCACCCACGTGCAATTACATCTAATTCTTTGCTTAGATATGCAATAGGTTGCTGATGAGGCCCTCGGGGTTGTGTCAAAACTCCCAAGGCCATACCTTTTCTTTCAGTGACAAACAAGTTAAACTCTGACCCTGTGGGCAAACTCAAAGCCGGAGCTTGCAGGAGAGCAGTCTGAAGAACCTTAAAAGCCTTTTGAGTATCTGGGGACCAAACCAGTTTGTCGGTTTGGGCCTGCTGAGTTTCAGCTATAAGTTTATATAAAGGCCTGGCAAGTTCCCCATAGCCCGGAATCCAAATACGACAGTAGCCTGTGATTCCCAAAAATCCTCTCAATTGCCTAAAAGTCATAGGTAGGGGATGGTTTAGTATAGGTTTAATTCTCTCAGGACCTATGGCCCTAGTCCCTTCTGATATGATTAGGCCCAGATATCTAACAGATTGTTGACAAAGCTGAGCCTTTTCTCTTGAAGCCTTGTAACCGCAGCCTGCCAGAAAGTTTAAGAAATCTTCTGAGGCTCGTGAACAAGCTTCCTCTGTTTCAACACAGAGCAAAATATCATCTACATATTGTAACACTACCGCTTCAGAGCTATTAAAGTTTTGTAGATCCCGTGACAAACTTTGTCCAAATAAGTGAGGACTGTCACGAAATCCCTGGGGCAAAACTGTCCAGGTTAACTGAGAAGCTGGCTGCGTGGGGTCTTCAAAGGCAAATAGAAATTGACTTTCTTCCGCCAAAGGCACTGAATAGAAGGCATCTTTCAAATCAATTACTGAGAAATATTTGGCTCGTTCAGGAATTTCAGACAATAGAGTATAAGGATTAGGCACCACAGGGTGTAAAGGAACCACAGCCTCATTTATTATTCGTAAATCTTGAACTAGTCTCCATTTACCGTTTGATTTTTTTATACCCAAAATAGGAGTGTTGCATGGACTGTTTCAGGGAACTAACAGTCCCTGCTCTTTTAAATTCTCAATGATGGGTTTTAACCCTTCTTTAACCTCAGGTTTCAGTGGATACTGCTTCTTATGTGGGAATAAGTGTGGGTCTTTGAGCTTGACAACTACAGGAATAGCATTCTGTGCTCGACCCACAGATTTTCCATCAGCCCATACTCTAAGATTTACATTTTGTTCAACTAAAGGGAGAGAAAGGGAGGGCTCCATATTCATGAAAACAGAGGCATGGACTTTGCTCAGTATATCCCTTCCCAAAAGGGGTGAGGGTGATTCTGGCACGATAAGAAACTCGTGTGAAAATAGCACAGAATCCCAGTTGCACGATAAAGAATAACTGAAGTAATACCTTTTGGCTCGTCCAGACAGTCCCATTACGGAAGCGGATCGGGAAGAAAGTGGGCCAGGGGCTTCATTAAGCACGGAGTAAGTTGCCCCAGTATCTAAAAGGAAATTGACGGATTGGCCTCCCACCGTTATCAATACCCGGGGCTCCTCAGGTGTAATTAGGACGGGGGCTTGTGTGGGGACCCCCGGGCACCTTCAGTTCTGGTGGTCTTGAGAGTCAGACCCCTGAGACCTACGCCTCTGGGGGCAGTCTCTCCTCCAGTGTGGTCCCTTGCAGACCGGACATGGAGCCGGGGGCGGCTTAGATGCCTGAGGGCAATCTCGCTTGAGATGCCCCTCCTTTCCACAGCAATAGCAAGCCCATCCCTTTTCACCTGGGTCCCTCTGGGCATTTTTCTCAGGCTGCTTAAGAACGGTTTTCATAGCCATTGCGAGAGCTTCCGCCTTTTCCTTCGTCTTTCTCTGCCTTTCTTTCTTTTCCTCATGTTCCCTTCCATAATAGACTGTCTGAGCCAGTTGTAACAGATTATCTAAAGACTGATTCGGTCCATGCGCCCGTTTTGATAACTTACGGCGAATATCTGGAGCCGACTGAGTGAGAAATCTATCCTTTAAGATCACTTTTCCCTCTTCACTTTCGGGATCAATCTCAGTGAATCTGCGAAGGGCTTCTCTCAGTCTATCTAGGAATTTACCGGGAGCTTCCTTCTCTTCCTGTTCTATGTCTGCCAGTTTGCCATAGTTTAAAGGCTTAGAACGCGCCTGCCTGAGTCCTTCAAGAATACATCTGACAAAATGACTCTGATCCCATCTTCCTTTAGCAGTGTTATAGTCCCAGTCTGGTTCTGTAGCTGGGACCGCCTGACTCCCAGTGGGGAGGGCAGTTATCTCGTCCTCTCTCTCTCCTACTGATTCATTACCAAGCCATTCATCTCCATAAGCAACCGCTTTTCCCAAAACTCAAGCGTTTGAGTCGGGAGTCAACGTTTGTCCCAATATATATATCACATCTTTCCAAGTAAGGTTATAATGCAGAGTAACACCTTTAAAAGCTTTAATATATTTTTCTGGGTCCTCTAAATAGTCTCCCAGATCCTCCTTGATTCTTTGTATCTCTTGATAAGAGAAAGGCTTATTAACTCTCATAGACTGATAATTTCTCCCAGTGGGTACTTCATGAAGAGGCAACAGCATGAGTGGCTGTCCCTCAGTCTCTCTCGCTGCCCTGCACATATCCCAGGGATAGATTGGAGAAACCTGCCTTTCTTTATCTCTTACTTCAATGGTCTGAGTTTCTACTGAAATCAGAGTAGTCTGAAGTCGTACTGAGACAGGAGTTGTTTGGACCTCTACGTGAGCAGTTTGAATCTCAACTTGGGTTTCCACTGAAACCAAAGCAGTTTGAGTCTCAGTTTGTGCTTCCACTGAGACCAAAGCAGTTTGAGTCTCAGTTTGGAGCCCCGGATACGGGGGCAAAGTAGGAGGACAGGGGGGAGCGGAAGGTTTTACACCCAAATCTACACCCTTAGGACATAAGTCTGGCATGTTTCGCAGAGAGAAAAAGGGCAACACATACGCTACTTCTACCCATTTCCCTTGCTTTTTACAGAACCGGTCTAATTGTAAAACAGTATTATATTTAAGAGACCCTCCAACTGGCCACCGTTCGCCGTCCTCCAGTGGGTACCGTGGCCATGCAGTATCACATAGGAAGACCAGGTGTTTCTTCTTTAAGCCCTGGGGATCAAATCTATCCCAGTTTTTCAGGATACAGTTCAAAGGAGTGAGGCTGGAATTATTAGCTCCCATCTGTAAGAGAGAAAAAAAGCGACCAGCGCCATTTTTTCTACCGGAGGCGTCCCTCCCTGCTCTAGATGGGGGTGTAGACAGACTTTACACCAAAAGCTTTCCTTCCTGGTCGGACTTAATCTGTCCCTTACCGACGCAGGCGTCACACTCGTCCCTCCCGGTTCTACCACCGAGACGGGGTGGGGATGCACCAGGGGTAGACCTGACGGCATCCCTGCCTGATGTCCAGCCCTTCACCTCGCTTGCCTCTGATGCCACCCGGGGTGCAATCAGAGTAACCTTCCAGAACGTTTTCCAGGCTAAGACCTCTGGGGGACACATTTGTCACCTGAGTGCCTGTGCCCGACACTAAGTATATTCCTGACCACAGCAAGACCGATACAAACATGAAACTGAGATGTTCCTTCCAAGTGTTACCACACCGGTATAAGAGCCTCCTCTGGTCCACTAAGAGCCAGTGTTACCAAAGGAAAGAAAGCCACTGCAGCTCCAATCCGAGTCACCTTTAACCTCAGAGATGCTCTGGGAGTTAGAGCTCCATCTAGCTTCCGAACTTTCCATGCCTAGCGAGGCTAGGCGCTTCCTGACTACCAATCCAAGTTTGAGACCTAGGCCACAGTACAGAAGCAACATAGATTACAAGTCCCTTGAAAGCCTATGATCTGATAGATTAGGTTAGTACTTTTAATTCCCAAGGAGTTATGAAATGGTCAAAGAGACCGAAAAGTTGACCGAGAAAGGACAGTTCGGTCCACACGCTTTGACCGTTTCTGGTTGGTTCCTGAAGAAGACATTGGTTGCCTCTTGGCATTGGCAGGTAAGTATAAACCCCCGACAGGTTTTTGTCATAAGCCTTATGAGGTCGCCGCGGAACCGCAGAGCAGGGCTCCTCATTTGCTTCGCGAGGGCGTTTCATTCATTCACACAAGCACACTGAAGAGTTAGTAAAGTACAGCAGAAAACATGTTTGCTAGGAGAACAAAGAACTAGAGCTCCAAGCATCCTTACCTTGTCTTGAAGGATCCCGGACGAGCCCCCAAGATGAAAGGTTGTTGCTGAACGATTAGACGCGGGATTCTTGGCCTCCAGAGGAGACGAATTCAATCCGGGGCCAGAGACGAGGCTGGATCGCTCAGAGCTTTTGTGTAATAGAGTTTTATTAACGTATAAAGGAGATAGGGAAAGCTTCTGACATAGGCATCAGAAGGGGGCAAAAGAATACCCGCCTCCTAGTCTTTAGCTCTCTGTTATATAGTCACTCACAGTCTGTTAATGAAAAGGATGTCATAAAATTTAGAATGATACCAGATAACTCATCCCTGGCCATAAAACGATTGACTTGAATCTTGTAGAAGGGCAGAAATCCCAAGGAATAATTTCATTTACATAGATTAGGGGAACAATACCTGAGTAAGTAAATTTAGGCCATTTGGCGGAACCAACTTGAAGATAGAGTCTGGGGTTCATTAACATAGCTTAAGACAACATTTCCATACGAAAAAGAAACGTATTGGTCAACTCAAGGTTTGAGAGTAGTTAGCTTCAGGTGAGACCAGGTGTCATGGCAACACAGCACTTTAAGTGAAACCTCTTTTAAATTTGTATAGAGAAGGAAAGACATATCGCTGGTTTGTTTCTTCCTGCCGCTTAAGAGAGATAAAAATGTCTGGCACCTGCAGCTTCTTTTTTCCATTTGGAGACCCCTGGCCTTCCTGCCTGTTACCCTCTCAGTATGAAACCCTATGTATGTATGAAATCACACCCACAGCATGTAGGACACAATAGGCACTGTATATGACATTACATGCACTCTTGATGACATCATATCGGTGTTTGTAAGCCATGGCAACCACTATGTTTATGACATCTTATCCACTATATATGATCTCACACACACTGTGTAGATGACAACACAAGTTCTATATCTGACTTGAAACCCATTCTCTGTGCCACCACACCCACTGTATATGTCATCACACCCACTCTGTCGAAGACATCACACCAACTATGTAAGACATCACAGGTGGCATATGTATGCCATACTATGCACTATACATGGCATCATATCCACACTTTATGACAACAATCCTTAGTATTTATGACATCACATGCACTCTACTCATGACATCACACACACTACATATGACATGTGTTCTACTGTGTGTGACAGCACATTCACTGTATGTGTGACTTCTCACAATGACTGTTTTGATGACATCACACACACTACGTTTATGACATATCTACTTTATATGGCATCAAACACAGTGTTATGACAATACAGCCATTCCGTGCTTCACAGGCACTAGGTCTGATATCACACCCACAGTATCTGTGTCATCACACCGAATGTATCAATTTCATCAAACCCAGTGTATGTATGACATCATCTCCACTAAATATATGAAATCATATGTAATACATATGACATCACATCCACTCTTTATGACATCACACCATTTTATGACATCACATCCACTATATATCACATCACTCCACTATATCTGACCTCACGTCCACTGTATCTGTGTTATCACACCCACCCAATCGATGGTATCTCAGCCAATATATGTATGATATCACATCCAGTATACGTGTGACCTCCTATCCACTATATTTGTGACATGATACCCACTATGTATGACATCACAACCCTCGGTGTTGATGACACCACACTCAGCATATTTTATCTAACCCAATGTACGTATGACATCACAGCCACTATATGTATGACATCATATGTACTAAATATGACATCACATCCACTCTTACCTCCCATCACTTTATTTATGACATCAAGTCCACTATACCTGATATCACATCCACTATATCTGACCTCACGTCCACTGTATCTGTGTTA
>JAJLRB010001070.1:0-29951 GCA_020976825.1 Odocoileus hemionus
TCTCGTGATGCCATAAACTGGTGGTTTTAATGTCATAAAATGAGGATGTGATATCGTGTATAGTACCAAGTTGCCATATATATGGCGAGTGTGATGTAATACAACGAGTGGTTGTGATGTTGTCAATACAGTCGTTGTGATGACACAGATTAGTGGTTGTGATGTCACATGTGTAGTGTATATGTTGCCCTATATACTGGATGTAGTTTCATATATAGAGGTTGTGATGTCATAAGTACAGTAGTCTGAAGACTTAAGGTGTGGATGTGATGTTATATATAGTGCATATGATGTCACGCATATTGTTGGTTGGATGTTATATAAAAGTGGGTGTGATATCAGTCAAGAAATTGTCATGACAAAGATACAGTGGGTGTGATGTCATGCCTGAAGTGGATGTGATGTCAAAAATACTGTGGTTTGCTGTAACAGAGTATATGAGACGTCTTCTATAGTGCAAATGATGTCACACATATGCCTAGTGTGGTGTCATCAACACACAGTGTTGTGATGTCATACATAGTGTGTATCATGGCATAAATATAGTGGTTATGATGTCAAACGTATACTGGATGTGATATCATACATATATTGGCTGTGATATCATCGATAGGGTGAGTGTGATGACACGTATACAGTGGACGTGAGGTCAGATATAGTGGATGTGATGTCAGATAGAGTGGACGTGATGTCATAAATAAAGTGGTGTGATGTCATAAAGAGTGGATGTGATATCATATGCAGTGCATTTGATGTCACACATATAGTGGCTGTGATGTCATACGTACACTGGTTTTGATAAAGTAGATACATTGCGTGTGATGACACACATAGAGTGGGTGAGATATCATAGGTGTAGGGGATGAGATGTCATTCACCGTGGATGTAATGTCATTTATAGGAGATCAGATATCATGAATGCACTAGTTGTGATGTCATAAATACTGAGCATTGATGTCATAAATTGTGAATGTGATTTCTTGTAGAATGTGTATGATGTCATACGTATGCCAAGTGTGATGACTTCCATACTTGTGATGTTATGGATACAGCGGGTGTGACGACACTGATACAGTGGGGGTGATGTTAAATATAGTGGGTGTGATGTCAGGAATGGCCGTTGTGTTGTCGTGAAAGCAGTGTGTTTGATATCATATATATTGGATATGATGTCATAAATATACTGGATGTGATGTCATACATATAGGGGTCTGATGTCATAGAGTTCATGCCATGTCATGCATACTGAATATGATGTCATACATAAAGTTTGTGTGATGTGATCCAGAGAGTGGATGTGGTGTAACTGATACACTGGGTTTGATGACACAGATACAGTGGATGCAGTGTCAGATATAGTGGGTGAGATGGCAGATATAACATCGTGTTGTCTTGTGTGTGATGTCATATATAGTGTGTGTGATATCATGAATTCAGTGGATGTAATGTGATGACTACAATGGTGTGAAATCATAAAGAGTGGATGTGACGTTATGTATAGTGCATAAGATGTCATACATAAACTGGGTGTGATGTCATATATACAGTTGTTCAGAGATCATCAATAGAGTGGTTGTGATGACACAGATATAGTGGATGCAATGTCAGATAGTGGGAGTGATATCATGAGTACAGTGCATATGCTGTCATAAGTAATGTGGTGTGATCTCATAAAATGTGGATGTGATGCCTTATATAGTGTATGTGATGTTAAACATATAGTTGGTGTGATGTCATACATACCAAGGTTGTGATATGATGGAAAGAGTGTGTGTGAGACACAGATACAGTTTCTGTGATGCTACAAATAGAGTGAATATGATGTTTTATACAATGGATATGATGTCATATATAGTAGATGAGATCTCATAAATACAGATGATATGATATCATCAATACAGTGGATGTGATGACAGAGATACTGTGGATATGTCAAATATACTGGGTGTGATGTCTTAAAAATGTTGGTGTGATGTCATAAAGTGAGGGTGTGATGTCTTCTATAGTGCAAAAGATGTTATACATATGCCGGGTGTGATGTCATACAGAGAGTGGGTGTGATGTTGTCACTACAATGGGTGTAATGACACACACTAGTGGTTGTGATGTCACATGTATAGTGTATATGTTTCCCTGCATACTGGATGTGGTTTCATATATAGAGGTTGTGTTGTCATAAGTCCAGTATTGTGATGATATATGCAGTGGATGTGATGTTATATATAGTGCATATGATATCACCCATATAGTGGGTGTGATGTCATACAAAAGTGCTGTGATATCCCTGGAGAGGTTGTGATGACAAAGATACAGTGGATGCGATGTCTGATAGAGTGGGTGTGATGTCATGGCTGAAGTGGATGTGACATAAAAAATACTGTGGTTTGCTTAGATAGCATGGATGTGATGTCATCGATAATGCAAATATTGTCATACATATGCTGAGTGTGGTATCATCAACACACAGTGTTGTGATGTCATATATACTGGGTATGATGTCATAAATATAGTGGATATGATGTCACAGATATAGTGGATGTGATATCATACATATATTGGCTGTGATATTCGATAGAGCGGGTGTGATGACACAGATACAGTGCACGTGAGGTCAGATATAGTGGATATGATGTCATATATGGTGGACTTGAAGTCATACATAAAGTGGTGTGATGTCATAAAGAGTGATTGTGATGTCATATGTATTACATATAATTTCAGACAAATTGTGGAGGTGATGTCATACAAACACTGGGTTTGATAAAATTGATACATTGGGTGTGATGACACAGATACAGTGGGTGTGATATCAGACACAGTGGCTGTGAAGCACGCAATGGTTGTGTTGTCATAACACTCTGTGTGATGCCATATAAAGTAGATATGCCATAAACGTAGTGTGTGTGATATCATAGAAACAGTCATTGTGAGAAGTCACACATATAGTGAATGTGATATCACACAGTAGATGACATGTCATACATAGTGCATGTGATGTCTTGAAAACAGTGCATGTGATGTCATAAATACTAAGGATTGTTGTCATAAAATGTGGATATGATGTCCTGTATAGTGCATAGGATTGCATACATATGCCACCTGTGATGTCTTACATAGTTGGTGTGATGTCTTCTACAGAGTGGGTGTAATGACATATACAGTGTATGTGATGGCAGAGAGAATGGGTTTCAAGTTAGATAGAGAGTTGTGTTGTCATCCACGCAGTGTGGATATGATATAGTCGCTGAACAAACACGAGTTTTTAAGGGCCATCCCCACCGTAACTCGAGAATATACCCCAGGTTCCCGCCGCAACTTGAGAAAAACCATGAGTCTTCCTTTTCGCCACAAGATGAAGTCCCGTTCCCCTGCATTGCGTGCAAAGCAATTCCGTGTTCCCCAACAAACACGTGAGGAGACTTGGCTTGCTTGATGGAACTCCAGCGATTCCCCAAGAACAGTGTCACAAGTTTAGAGGGGCGCTGAAGTCACCACAGCAACGCATAGTAGAAGCGTGTACCCCAAATCAACTCGAGATGAGGCCCGATTCCCTGCCTTGGCTCCAGAGTCATTCCGCGTTCCCCATCAAAAACGACAAGTGGCTTGACTTACTTTAGGCAACTCCAGAGATTCCCCAAGAACACCGTCCCAAGTCTAGAGGAACACCAAGTTCAGCACAGCAACAAGAGGAAAGCTCCATGTACCACAAATCATCTCGAGATGAGAGCTGATTCCCTGGCTTTGAATCAAGAGGAATGCTAACTTTCCACAAGCACCTCAAGAGGAGCCTTCTCTCAGCTTTAGGAATGTGAGAGGGACCCTGAGATTGCTGCCCCAAGTGGAATGGACACTGAGATGACCTGACTCGAAATAAGGCGGGATTTTCCTCCAGTGATTTGAATGCAGGCTCGTCATTCATCTCACAAGATGAAGGGATGTCTGAATCCCCTGTGTTGACCCTAGAGAAAGCCCTAGTTCCCCGCCTCATCTCGAAAGGATGCCTCACATTCCTTTGACAACGCAAAAGGAATGTGGAGTTCAATGCTTCAAAAGGAGAGGATGCCTGACTCCTCTTGAAAAATGACAGGTATCCCAGTATCGCTGTGTCACCTGGAATAGAACTCTGCTTCTCCCGCCTCACTTCAAGAGGCATCCCTTTTGCCCAACCAAGCCTCAAGGAGAATCCCGTGGTGTCCCTCGCAACTAGACAGGAGTCCTGACGTCGCTGAACAAAATCAAGTTTTGAAGGGCCATCCCCATCGTAACTCGAGAATATACCCCAAGTACCCACCGCAACCCAAGAAAAACCATGAAACTTCCCCTTGCCGCGAGATGAGGTCCAATTCCCCTGCATTGCATGCAGAGCAATTATGCGTTCCCCATCGAGCACGAAAGGAGCCTTGACTTCCTTGATGGAGCTCCAGAGAGTCCGGAAGAACACTGTCACATGTCTCGCGGGACCCTGAGGTCAATGCAGCAACATGAAACAGCTCCGTGTACCCCAAATAACGCCAGATGAGGCCCGATTCCCTGGCATTGGCTCCAGAGCCATCTCGCGTTCCACATCAAACACGACAAGTGGCTCGACTTCTTTTAGGCAACTTCAGAGATTCCCGAAAACAACGTCCCAAGCCTGGAGGAACACCAACATCAGCACAGCAAAATGAGAAATGCTCCGTGTACCCCAAATCATCTCGAAATGATAACTGATTCCCTGGCTTCGACTCAAGAGGAATGCCAAATTTTCACAAACACCTCAAAAAGGTTTCTCTCAGCTATAGGTATGTTAGAGATACCCTGAGATTGCTGCCTCAACTGGAATGGACACCGAGATGCTCTGACTCGAAATAAGGCCGGATTTCCCTGCAGTGACTTGAAGGCAGGCTCGTCTTTCATCTCACAAGATGAAGGGATGTCTGAATCCCCTGTGGAGAACCTAGAGAAAGGCCTAGTTCCCCGCCTCATTTCAAAAGGAGGCCTCACATTCCTTTGACAACTCGAGAGGATGGCAGAGTTCAATGATTTCTATGCTTCAAAAGGAGATGATACCTGACTCCTTTTGAAAATTGACAGGAATGCCAGTATACCTGTGGCAACTGGAAAGAGACACTAGTTCTCCCGCCTGACCTCGAGAGGAGTTCCTATGGCCCTTCCAAGCCTGAAGGAGTATCCCCAGTTGTCCCTCACAACTAGACAGGAGTCCTGACGTCGCTGAAAGAACATGAGTTTTGAAGGGCCATCCCAGTCGTAACTCGAGAATATACCCCAGGGGTCCGCCGCAACTCGAGAAAAACCATGAGACTTCCCCCTCTCCACGAGATGAGGCCCAATTCACCTGCATTGCATGCAGAGAAATGCTGTGTTCCCTATAAAACACGAAAGGAGCCTTGACTTCCTTAATGGAACTCCAGAGAGTCCCCAAGAACACTGTCACAAGTCTAGAGGGACCCTGAAGTCAATGCAGCAGACGAAAGGGCTCTGTGGACCCCAAATCAATTCAAGATAAGGCCCAATTCCCCTGCCGTGGCTTCAGAGCTAACCTGCATCCCCCATCATACACGAAAAGTGGCTTGACCTCCTTTAGGCAACTCCAGACATTCCCTGAGAACAACGTCTCAAGACTGGAGGAACACCAACTTCAGCACAGCAACTCGAGAAAAGCTCTGTGTATAAAAAATCATCTCCAGATGATAGCTGATTCCCTGGCTTCGACTCAAGAGGAATGCCAACATTTCACAAGCACCTCACGAGGAGTCTAGGCTCAGCTATAGGTATGTGAGAGGGACGCTGAGTCTGCTGCCTCAAGTGGAATGGACACCGAGATGCCCTGACTTGAAATAAGGCCAGATTTCCCAGCAGTGTCTTGAATGCAGTCTCGTCTTTCATCTCACAAGATGAAGGAATCACTGATTCCCCTGCGGAGACCGTAGAGAAAACACTAATTCCCCGCCTCATTGGGACAGGAGGCCTCACATCCCTTTGACAACTCGGGAGGAACACGGAGTTCAATTCTTCAAAAGGACACAATGACTGACTCCTCTTGAAAATTGACAGGAATCCAGTATCCCTGTTGCAACTGGAAAGGGACACTACGTCCCCTGCCTCACCTCGAGAGGCCTCACTATTGCCCTGCCAAGCTTCGAGGAAAATCACCAGGTGTCCCTCACAACTAGACAGGAGTCGTGATGTCGCTTAACTAGCACGAATTTTGAAGAGCTATCCCCGTAGTAACTAGAGAATATACCCCAGGTTCCTGCCTCAACAGGAGAAAACAAATGAGACTTCCCCCTCGGCGCGAGATGATGCCCGATTCCCCTGCATTGCATGCAGAGCAATACCTTGTTTCCCATCAAACACGAAAGAAGTTTTGATTACCTTGATGGAACTCCAGAGAGTCCCCAAGAACAGTGTCACATGTATGGGGGGACACTGAGTTCAACACAGTAACACGAAAGAGCTCCGTGTACCCCAAATCAACTCGAGATGAGGCCAGATTCCAATCATTGTCTCCAGAGCCATTCCGTGTTCCCCACCAAATACGATATGTGGCTTTACTTCTTTAGGCAACACCAGAGATTCCCCGAGAACACCGTCCCAAGTCCAGAGGAACACCAAGTTCACCACAGCAAGTCGAGAAAAGCTCCGTATACCACAAATCATCTCGACATGAGAGCTGATTCCCTTGCTTCGACACAAGAGAAATGCTAACTTTCCAAAAGCACCTCAAAGGAGACTTCTCTCAGCTATAGGAATGTGAGAGGGACCCTGAGGTTGCTGCCCCAAGTGGAATGGACACCAAGATGCCCTGACTCGAAATATGGCCGGATGTCACTGCAGTGACTTGAAAGCAGGCTCACAAGATGAAGTGATGTCTGAATCCCCTGTGTAAACCCTAGAGAAAGCCCTAGTTCGCTGCCTCATCTCGACAGGATGCCTCACATCCCTTTGACAACGTGAAAGGATCCCCGGTTCGATGAGTTCAATGTTTCAAAAGGAGACGATGCCTGAGTCCACTTGAAAATTGACAGGAATTCCAATATCCCTGTGGCAACTGGAAAGGGAACCTGGGTCTCACGCCTCACCTCGAAAGGCATGCCTAATGCCTTGACAAGCATCGAGGAGAATACCGAGGTGTCCCAAGTAACTAGAGAGGAGTCCAGACGTCACTGAACAAACCCGAGTTTTGAAGGGCCATCCCCATCTTAACTCGAGAATATTTCCAAGGTTCCTGCTGCAACTCCAGAAAAACCATGAAACTTCCCCGCGCTGTGAGAAGAGGCTCGATTCCCATTCATCGATTGCAGAGTAATTTCGTGTTTCTCGTAAAAAAGAAAAGAGCCTTGACTTCCTTGATGGAACTCCAGAGAGTCCCCAAGAACACTGACACAAGTGTAGAGGGACCCAGAAATCACAACAGTAGCACGTAAGCACTCCATATACCCTCAAATCATCTTGAGATGAGGCCTGAATCCCCTGTGTTAGATCCAGAGCCATTCCGCCATCAACATCAAACATTACAAGTGGGTTGTCTTTCCTTAATCAACTCCAGAGATAACCCGGGAACACCGTCCCAACTCTAGAGGAACACCAAGTTCAGCACAGCAACTCGAGGAAATTTCCGTGTACCACAAATCATCTCTAGACTAGGGATGATTCCATGGGTTCGACTCACATGAATGCCAACTTTCTACAGCACCTCAAGACGAGGAGTTTCTCAGCTATAAGAATGTCACAGAGACCCTGAGTTTGCTGCCTGAAGAAGAATGGACACCGAAATGCCCTGACTCGAAATAAGACCGGATTTCCCTTCAGTGACTTGAATGCAGGCTCGTCTTTTATCTCACAAGATGAAGGGATGTCTGAATCCCCTGTGGAGACCCTAGAGAAAGCCCTAGTTCCCCAACTAACCTCAACAGGAGGCCTCACATCTCTTTGACAATTCGAAAATCGCGGAATTCAATGCTTCCAAAGAAGAAGCTGACTCCTCTTGAAAAATCCCAATATAATTGTGGCAACTGGTAAGGGAACCTGGGTTTCCCTCCTCACCTCGATAGGCGTCCCTATTGCCCTCACAAGCATCGAGGAGTATACCGAGTTGTTCCTCACAACTAGACAGGAGTTCTGACGTCACTGAACAAACACGAGTTTTGAAGGGCCATCCCCGACATAACTCGAGAATATACACCAGGTTCCCACCGCAACTATAGAAACGCCATGAGACATCCCTCTCATGGCGAGATGAGGCCTGATCCCCTGCACTGCATGCAGAGCAATACCGTGTTCCCCATCAAACATGAAACGAGCCTTGACTTCCTTGAAGGAACTCGAGAGAGTCCCCAAGAACACTGTCACAAGTCTAGAGGGACCCTGATGTTACTGCAGCAACACTAAAGAGCACTGAGAACCTCAAATCAACACGAAATGAGGCCTGATTCCCCGGCATGTGCTCCACAGCCATCCCGAATTCCCCAGCAAACACGAAAAGTGGCTTGTCTTCCTTTAAACAACACCAGACAATCCCCAAGAACACCGTACAAAGTCCAGAGAAACACCAAGATCAGCAGAGCAACTCTTTAAGACAAAACTGCTTACTCCCCTTCCCCTTTCTTGAGATACGGATTGTCTCCTGACCTTGTGACTAACATTACCCCTTGTTCCCTTGGTAAACGCTGAACTTTGTTTGATTTGCTGAACTCTCTCATTCCCGACAGCAGTTTCTTGTACTGCAGCCTCTATACACTCATAGAAAAATCATTAAAGCACCTTTACAACTCCAGAGATTCCCCGAAATCAAAAACAAAAGTCTAGAATAACACAAAGTTCAGCACGGCAACACGAAAAAAGCTCCGTGTACCCCAAATCATCTCAAGATGAGAGTGGATTACCTGGCATCGTCTCAAGAGGAATGAAGACATTCCACAAACACCTTTAGATGAGGCATCTCTCAGCAATGGGTAAGTGAGAGGGAATCTGAGTTTGCTGCCTCAAGAAGAACAGACACAGAGGTGCCCTGACTCGAAATAAGGTCGGATTTGCCTGCAGTGACTTGAATGCAGGCTCGTCTTCCATCTCAAAAGATGAAGGGATGTCTGAATCTCCTGTGGAGACCCTAGAGAAAGCCCTATTTCACCGCCTCAAGTGGCTTGTCTTTCCTTAATCAACTCCGGAGATAAACCGGGAACACTGTCCCAACTCTAGAGGAACACCAAGTTCAGCACAGCAACTCGAGAAAAGCTCCATGTACCACAAATCATCTCGAGAGTAGAGATGATTCCCTGGGTTCAACTCAAATGAATGCCAACTTTCTACAGTACCTCAAGATGAGGAGTTTCTCAGCTATAGGAATGTAAGAGAGACACTGAGTTTGCAGCCCCAAGTGGAATGGACACCGAGATGCCCTGACTCGAAATAAGGCCGGATTTCCCTGCAGTGATTTGAATGCAGGATCGTCTTTCATTTCACAAGGTGAAGGGATGTCTGAATCCCCTGTGGAGACTTTAGAGAAAGCACTATTCCCCACCTCATCTCGACAGGAGGCCTCAGATCCCTTTGAAAATTCGAAAAGAACTTGGAGTTCAATGCTTCCAAAGGAGACGATGCCTGAATCCTATTGAAAACTGATAGGAATCCCAATATCCCTGTGGCATCTGGAAAGGGACCTGGGTCCCAAGTCTCAACTAAAGAGGGGTTTCTATTGCCCTGCAAAGCCTCGAGGAGAATCACGATGTGTCCCTGGCAACTAGACATGAGTCCTGACATCGCTGAATAAACACGAGTTTTGAAGGGCCATCCACGTCCTAATTCGAGAATATACCCCAGGTTCCGGCCACAACTCGAGAAAAACCACGAGACTTCCCCCTCGCTGCCAGATGAGGCCCGATTACACTGCATTTCATGCAGAGAATTTCCGTGTTCCCCATCAAACATGAAAGGAATCTGGACTTCCAGGATGGAACTCCAGAGAGTCCTCAAGAACACTGTCACAAGTTTAGAGGCAACCTGACGTCACCGCATCAATATGAAAGAGCTACGTCTTCCCCAATTCAACTCGAGATGAGTCCAGATTCTCCTGCACTGTCTGCAGACCCATCCCGCATTCCCCATCAAGCAAGACAAGTGGCTTGACTTCCTTTGGGCAACTCCAGAGATTCCCCGAGAACACCATCTCAAGTCTAAAAGCACATCAAATTTAGCACATCAAATCGAGAAAAGTTCCATGTACCCAAATAATCTCGAGCGAAGGCAGATTCCCTGGTTTTGACAAAAGAGGAAAGCAAGCTTTTCAAAAGCACCTCAAGTGGAGACTTCTCTGATTTATAAGTATGTAGGAGGGACCCGGAGTGTGCTTCCTCAAGTGGAATGGACACCGAGATGCCCTGACTCGAAATATGGCCGGATTTCCCTGCAGTGACTTGAATGCAGGCTCGTCTTTCACCTCAAAAGATGAAGGGATGTCTGAATACCCTGGGGAGACCCTAGAGAAAGCCCTAGTTCCCCGCCTCATCTGGACAAGAGGCCTCACGTCCCTTTGACAACTCGAGAGGAACGCGGATTTCAATACTTCAAAAAAACACGATGCCTGACTCCTCTTGAACATTGATAGGAATCCCAATATCCCTGTGGCACCTGGAGAGGTAAACCTGGGACTCCCTCCTCACCTCAAGAGGCGTGCCTATTGCCATGCCAAGCCTCGAGGAGAATTGCGATGTGTCCCTCGCAACTAGACAGGAGTGCTGACGTCGCTGAACGAACACGAGTTTTGAAGGGGCATCCCCATCCTGACTCAGGAATATACACCAGTTTTCTGCAACAACTCAAGAAAAACCATGAGAGTTCCCCCTCGCCAACGGATGAGGCTCCATTCCCCTGCAATGCATGCAGAGCAAATCCGTGTTCCACATCAAACACCAAAGGAGCCTAGAATTCCTGGATGGAACACCAGACAATCCCGAAGAACACTGTCACAAGTCTATAGGGGCCCTGAGGTCACGGCAGCAACACGAAAGGTATCCGTGTACAAGAAATCAACTCAAGATGAAGCCCAATTGCCCTGCATTGGCTCCAGAGCCATCCCACATTCCCCATCAAACACGACAAGTGGCTTAACTTCCTTCGGCACTTCCAGAGATTCCCCGAAAACAACAACCAAAGTCTAGAAGAACACCAAGTTCAGCACCACAACTCGAGAAAAGCGCCGTGTACCACAATTTATCTCAAGATGAGAGCGGATTCCCTGGCTTCATCTCAAGAGGAATTAAGACTTTCCACAAGCACCTTAAGATGAGGCATCTCTCAGCAGTAGGTATGTGAGGGGAAATCTGACTTTGCTGCCTCAAGAAGAACAGACACCGAGGTGCCCTGACTCAAAATAAGGCTGGATTTCCCTGCAGTGACTTGAATGCAGGCTCATCTTTCATCTCACAAGATGAAGGGATGTCTGAATCCCCTGTGGAGACCCTAGAGAAAGCCCTAGTTCGCCGCCTTTTCTCGACGGGATGCCTCATACCCCTTTGAAAACGCAAAAGGAACGCCGAGTTCAATGAGTTCAATGTTTCAAAAGGAGACGACGCCTGAGTCCGATTGAAAATTAACAGGAATTCCAATATCCCTGTGGCAACTGTAAAGGGAACCTGGGTCACACGCCTCACTTCAAGAGGCGTCCCTAATGAACTGCCAAGCGTCGAGGAGAATACCAAGGTGTCCCAAGCAACTAGACAGGCGTCCTGACGTCGCTGAACAAACACGACATTTGTAGGGCCATCCTCATCTTAACTCGAGAATATTCCCAAGGTTCCTACTGCAACTCGAGAAAACCCATGAAACTTCCCCGCGCTGTGAGAAGAGGATCAATTCCCAATCATAGATTGTAGAGTAATTTCGTGTTTCTCATCAAAAAGAAAAGAGCCTTGACTTCCTTGATGGAATGCCAGAGAGTCCCCAAGAACACAGACACAAGTATAGAGGGACCCAGAAGTCACAACAGCAGCATGAAAGCATTCCGTGTACCCTCAAATCATATCGAGATGAGGCCTGAATCCCCTGCATTAAATCCAGAGCCATTCCGCCATCAACATCAAACACAACAAGTGGCTTGTCTTTCCTTAATCAACTCCGGAGATAAACCGGGAACACCGTCCCAACTCTAGAGGAACACCAAGTTCAGCACAGCAACTCGAGAAAAGCTCGTGTACCACAAATCATCTCGAGAGTAGACATGATTCTATGGGTTTAACTCAAATGAATGCCATCTTTCTACAGCACCTCAAGACGAGGAGTTTCTCAGCTATAGGAATGTAAGAGAGACCCTGAGTTTGCTGCCCCAAGTGGAATGAACACTGTGATGCCCTGACTCGAAATAAGGTCGGATTTCCCTGAAGTGACTTGAATGCAGGATCCTCTTTCTTTTCACAAGGTGAAGGGATGTCTGAATCCCCTGTGGAGACTTTAGAGGAAGCATTAGCTCCCCTCCTCATCTTGACAGGAGGCCTCATATCTCTTTGAAAATTCAAAAGGAACTTGGAGTTCAATGCTTCCAAAGGTGATGATGCCTGAATCCTATTGAAAATTGATAGGAATCCCAATATCACTGTGGCACCTGGAATGGGAATATGGGTCCCAAGTCTCAACTAAATAGGGGTCCCTATTGCCTTGTCAAGCCTCGAGGAGAATCACAATGTGTCCCTGGCAACTAGACATGAGACTTGACATCGCTGAATAAACACAAGTTTTGAAGGGCCATCCACGTCCTAACTCGAGAATATACCCCAGGTTCCCACCGCAACTCGACAAAAAACCATGAGACGTCCTGCTCGCTGCTAGATGAGGCCCGATTCCCCTGCATTGCATGCAGAGCAATTCCGTGTTCCCCATCAAACATGAAAGTAGTCTGGACTTCCTGGATGGGACTTCAGAGAGTCCCCAAGAACACTGTCACAAGTCTAGAGGGATCCTGATGTCACCCCAACAAAAAGAAAGGGCTGTGTGTTCTGCAAATCAACTCGAGATGAGTCCAGATTCCCCTGCATGTGCTCCAGAGCCATCCCGAATTCCCCATCAAACACGAAAAGTGGCTTGACTTCCTTTAAACAACAACAGAGAATCCCCGAGAACACCGTACAAAGTCCAGAGGAACACCAAGTTCAGCAGAGAAATTCTTTAAGACAAAACTGCTTAGTCCCCTTCCCCTTTCCTCAGATATGGATTGTCTCCTGAACTTGTGACTAGCATTACTCCTTGTTCCCATGGTAACCGTTGTAGTTTGTTTGGTTTGCTGAACTCTATCATTCCCGAAAGAAGTTTCTTGTACTGCAGCCTCTATATACTCATAGAAAAATAATTAAAGCACCTTTGCTCCATTAGAGCTTAGGTGCCCTGGTCTTTTTTTGTCTCTCTCTTTTTCTCTCTCTCTCTTTTTCTGATTGTCTCTCTGGAGTGTGGAGACCCGTCGTGCTCACTTTTCTGCCCAGTCTACTAGGACCCCCTCAAGAGGCGGCCTGGTTCCTTGGTGAGTGATGCACGCCCTCTGTCAAGGACAATATTGGTCCTCTGTGTAAACCAAGGGATATCAGCCTGCTTCTCTCTTTTCCTTTCTGATCGCCAACTCCGGACCACAAGGTTCCGGTCCGTTAATGGACCCCAGCAAATGTGGGCAAAGAACAGGGACACTGGTATACGTGGTATATCGGGTGGAGTGACTCATGGACATATTGAGGTCTGTAAATACTAAGGCATTGTTTAAAATGCTGGCCAGCCCCATTATTTTCTTCTTTGCTCACCAGTTCTTTACATTTCTGGGACTTCTGTTTTCACGCCAGTGAATAGAGGCTTGCCTGCAAACAGTAGTAGAACATAATCCTTAGTTTCCTGATAAACGCAGTGTTGACTTATAAATTTGTCTCCGGTCAAAGAAAATGTTAAATGAGCAGCCAAAGAAGGAAAAATTATTCCAGTTGATCTCGAGCCTATAGGCACTCTTATTAAAGCTGTAATTCTGCCATTTCAATGTATATTCTAGCCCTTCCAATATTCAGTAACAGACAAAACACATATTATATACATATAAATTACATGATTATACTTTACAAAAGGCTCAATTAAAACAATACAAAATATCTCAAAATTGCCTTGCTAGCCCTGCCATGGCTGTTCCAAATGCTTCTCCTCTGCCAACAGTTGCAACACCAAATGTCTCTTTGTTGGAACCTAATGAAACGTTACCTTAATTTTTAAGCTAGACTAGAAGCTGCTATTTCCCATACTGTAATCGGAGAAGAAACCAAAAAAAAAAAACCGCTAGAGAAATTACTTGCTTATGAGAATGCATATCAGAAATGTGAAAGAGCTATAGCTGCAATTTGTCAGACTAGGATTATTACTGATTATATATAGGCTTGTCACAAACTAGGATCAAAAACTTAAAAGATGCAAATACTAGCTGAAACAATGCTACAACCTTTTAAATGAGAAATGAAGGATGCTTTACATGTGGAGATAAATATCGTTTAAAAAGGGACTGCCCTAAGAAGGCTAATAAAAAGCTTCCAAAAATTTGCCCTTGCTGCCCCAGAGGAAAGCACTGGGCCAAAGAACAGAAATTTAAGTTTGATATTGACGGAAAACTTATTCCAAGAAATTCCAAAGAGGGGACCTCCTACGTTCCCTACAACAAAAAAGAGGGGCAAATTAGGATTTTAAAGCGTTAATTGCTGAACACTGGCTTACTCTTACAAGGGGATTTTCTTGCAGAAGAGCTGAAGAGGTGTTGTTAATAAATATAAATATATATTTGTACTGGAATGGATGTATATACAATATAATATGATTTGATAAATATGTTCAATGATCTATAAAATGTAAACATACAAGATATTTCATGGTTGCTATAGAAAAGTAAATTATAGACCAGAGAAACAACAAGTTCAGCACAGCAACTCAAGGAAAGCTTCGGGTACCCCAAATCATCTCGAGATGAGAGCTGATTCCCTATTTTTGACTCAAGAGGAATGCAACTTTCCCCAAGCACCTGAAGAGGAGGCCTCCCTTAGCTATAGGTATGTGAGAGGGACCCTGAGTTTGCTGCCTCAAGTGGAATGAACACCGAGATGCCGTGACTCGAAATATGGCCGGATTTCCCTCCAGTGACTTGAATGCAGGCTAGTCTTTCATCTCCCAAGATGAAGGGATGTGTGAATCCCCTGTGGAAACTAGAGAAAGCCCTAGTACCCCGCCTCATCTCGACAGAAGGCCTCACATCCCCTTGAAAATTCGAGAGGAACTTGGAGTTCAATGCGTCAAAAGGACAACAAGCCTGACTCCTCTTAAAAATTGATAGGAATCCGACAGTCACTGTGGGAACTGAAAGGGACACTGCGTCTCAAGTCTCACCTAAAGAGGCATCCCTATTGCCCTGCCAAGCCTCGATGATAATCTCGAGGTGTCCCTCGCAACTAGACATGAGTCCTGACTTTGCTGAACAAACTCGAGTTTTGAAGGGCCATCCAAGTCCTAACTCGAGAATATCCCCCAGGTTCCCACCGCAACTCGACAAAGAACACGAGACTTCCCCTCGCTGCCACATGAGGCCCGATATCCCTGCATTGCATGCAGAGCAATTCCGTAATCCCCATGAAACATGAAAGGAGTCTGGACTTCCTGGATGGAAATTCAGACAGTCCCCAAGAACACTGTCACAAGTCTAGAGGGACCCTGATGTCACTGCAGCAACAAGAAAGTGCTCTGTGTTCCACAAATCGACTTGAGATGAGTCCAGATTCCCCTGCATGTGCTCCAGAGCCATCCCGAATTCCCCAGCAAACACGAGAAGTGGCTTGACTTCCTATAAACAACAACAGAGTATCCCCGAGAACACCGTCCAAAGTCCAGAGGAACACCAAGTTCAGCAGAGCAACTCTTTAAGAAGAAAATGCTTACTCCCCTTCCCCTTTCTTGAGATATGGATTGTCTCCTGACCATGTGACTAGCATTACTCCTTGTTCCCTTGGTAACTGTTGCAGCTTGTTTAGTTTGCTGAACTCTATCATTCCCGAAAGAAGTTTCTTGTACTACAGCCTGTGTACACTCATAGAAAAATCATTAAAGCACCTTTGCTCCATTATAGCTTAGGTCCCCGGGTCGTTTTTTGTCTCTCTCTCTCTTTTTCTCTCTCTCTGTATTTTTTCTTGCTGACTTTCTGGAGCGTGGATACCCGTCATGCTCACTTTTCTTCCCAGGCTTCTAATAAGCCTTCGAGAGGGCGCCTGGTACCTTGGTGAGTGACGCAAACCCTGTGTCAAGGACTATGTCGGTCCTCTGTGTAAACCAAGGGATATCAGCCTCCTTCTCTCTTTTCCTTTCTGATCGCCAACTCCAGAACACAAGGTTCCGGACCATTAAAAGACCCCAGCAAATGTGGCCAAAGAACAGGGACACTGGTATACGTGATATATCGGGTGGAGTGACTCATGGACCTGTTGAGGTCTGTAAATACTAATGCATGGGTTCAAAGGCTGGCCAGCCCTATTATTTTTCTACTTTGCTCAACTCTTCTTTACATTTCAGGGACTTCTGTTTTCATGCCAGTAAATAGAGGTTTGCCTTCAAACAGTAGTAGAATATAATACTTAGAATCCTGATAAATGCAGTGTTGACTTATAAATTTGTCTCCGGTCAAAGAAAATGTTAAATGAGCAGCCATCCAGTTGACCTCGAGCCTATATGCACTCTTATTAAAGCTGTAATTCTGCCATTTCAATGTATATTCTAGCCCTTCCAATATTCAGCAACAGACAAAACACATATTATATACATATAAATTAAATGATTAAACTTTACAAAAGGCTGAATTAAAACAATACAAAATATCTCAAAATTTTCTTGCCTGCCCTGCCATTGTGTTCCAAATGCTTCTCCTCTGCGAACAGTTACAACTCCAAATGTCTCTTTGTTGGAACCTAATGAAAAGCTACCTTAATTTTTAATCTAGATTAGAAGCTGCTATTTCCCATTCTCTAATTGGAGAAGAAACCAAAAAAACAGCTAGAGAATTTACTTGCTTTATGAGAATGCATATCAGAAATGTCAAAGAGCTATAGCTGCAATTTGTCAGACTTGGACTATTATTGATTATATAAAGGTTTGTCATAATCTAGGATCAAAAACTTAAAAGATGCAAATACTGGCTGAAACAATGCTACAACCTTTTAAATGAGAAATGAAGGATGCTTTAGATGTGGAGATAAATATCGTATAAAAAGGGACTGCCCTAAGAATGTTAATAAAAAGCTTCCAAAAATTTGCCCTTGCTGCCACAGAGGAAAGCACTGGGCCAAAGACAGGAAATTTAAATTTGATATTGAAGGAAAACCTATTCCTAGAAACTTCAAAGAGGGGACCTCCCAGGTCATCTACAACAAAAAAGAGGGGCAAATTCTATCTCTTCCCTCAAACCCTCATCGTCCAACAGTGCTGCCATTAATATACCAGCCCTAAATGGTTTTTTCCTTTACCCTTAAGCAGTCCCTTCTAGAGTACCTACTGGAGTTTTTGGACCCCTGCCCCCACAAACTTTCAGGCTTTCACAGGGCTGATCTAATTTGGCTTCTAAAGGAATTACTGTTCGGCGTGGAATAATTGATTCAAATTATAAAGGAGAAATTCAAATTATGATGTCAGCTCAGATTCTATGGCAATTCAAAAGGGGGGACAAAATTTCTCAATTACTTATTTTGCCTTACACATCTATTAACTCCTTTACTAATGTACGGAGAGGCAGATTTGGTAATACAGACCAAAATCAATCCTTATGGACATCATTGTTATATAAATATGTCCGACCAAATATAAATATCAAAATTAATGGCAAAATATTTACTGGACCCCTCAGCAATGGGTCTAATATTATCATTTCGAAAGTATTTTAGTCCAAATCCTGACCTATACAAAAGGTCTCTTGCCAAATTGTAGGAATTTCTCAAGCCAAAGTACAATAAATTTATCAAAATATTCAAATCTACACATATGATAGACCAAAAGCCAACCTACAACATTAAGACCTTATATGATAGATGCACCCCTTAATCTCATAGGAAGGGACTTACTTATGCAATGGCAAACTCAGATATACATTCCACATTTTTCCTAGGGACCACCACTTATTTTACAAACAAAACAGTTATTAAAATAATGGAGAAAATTTATGAGCCTATTTAGACAAAGCAATGGCCCCTTAGGCAAGAAAAACTACAAGCTGCTAAAGAACTTATGAACACACAATTAAAATGGAAACATATTGAGGAATCTTGCTCTTTTTGCAACACTCCTAGTTTCGTTATACAAAGGAAATATTACAAATGGTGTCTCTTAACAGAGTTTAAAAAAGTTAATACTTTTTTGAACTCTGGGGCTGCATTGTAACCAGAGATCCCATTACTATTAATCAATATTGGCACATTACTATTACTGATTCACAAAATTGATTTTTTAATATGCCTTTACACCCTTGAGACCAGGAGAAACTAACTTTTTCTCTCCATTTTCCTAATCATATCAGGCCTCATAAATGATTTCAGTAGACTATGTTACCTCTAGTTATGCTTAAAAGTCCTGCTACTGCTGGTGCTAAGTCACTTCAGTCATGTCCTACTCTATGTGACCCCATAGATATCAGCCCACCAGGCTCCCCTATCCCTGAGATTCTCCAGACAAGAGTACTGGAATAGGATTCCATTGTGGTCTCCATAACAGTCCTAGCATTTGTCAAAATTTTGCAGCCAAGGTTTTACGTCCTTTGCGACAAAAATTCCTTCATGCATACATCTTTAACAATATACAATAGCTACAAAAATGAGAAAGGATATTTTGGACACTGAATGGCTATGATATATTTTAGACTCCAGTAAAAACTGATGAAAATAAAATCTTTATTGAAATTGCAAAACCGGTACTGAATGCACTTGTAAAAAGAAAGGTTAACTTGTTAAAATATTTTTTTTTTTCAGAACTCCAGTTCTGCTTGGGAAACAAAAATAGGCCTAAGAAAAAACCTTAAGTTACCTCTTATCATGTCCTTTGCATACGCAACCCACTCTATCTAGGACTCCAGCAATGAGTAAATTGTTGGAGCCCAAAATAAATAAATAAACAAAAAGATATTTTAAATTTCATAAGGGGAACTATGTCTATGTATCTAAAATTATTTATGTCTCAATGTATGTTTTTGTTTTTAGATAGTGTGGAGTTAATGGGCTCTATTTGGATTCAGCTTTACATAAAGTGAAGGGTGTTCAATGTTGGGTATAATGTTTATTTAATTGTGAATATGATTTCAATATAATTATTTGTTAATCTAGTAGGGAGAAGTCTTGAGTCAGCAACATTATATAACACTTTTGTTATGCCTTGGTTTGGGGTAAGATACGATTGTCAAAAAAGCATTTAATACTTTATGTGTGTATATATATATATACATATATATATATAGATAGATATGCTGAATACTTTTAGATAAGCTCTATTAAAAAATTGTATTTTTGATAAAGTGATCTATTCTCTATAATCTGGAATGGTCTCTTGGGATTAGAGTGAGTTAGATTGCTGGAGTTGTGCTGAATTAAGTAGTAGAAGGTTGTCGAAAAGCTGGGATATTTCGAAATTAATTAGTATTTTAAAGCGTTAATTGCTGAACATTGGCTTACTCTTACAAGGGGATTTTCTTGCAGAAGAGCTGAAGAGATTTTGAGCTGTTAATGAATATAAATATGTATTTGTACTGGAATGGAAGTATATACAATATAATATGATTTGATAAATATGTTTAATGATCTATAAAATGCTAACATACAAGATATTTCATGGTTGCTATAGAAAAGTAAATTATAGACCAGAGGAACAAGTTCAGCACAGCAACACAAGGAAAGCTTCAGGTACCCCAAATCATCTCGAGATGAGAGCTGATTCCCTATTTTTGACTCAAGAGGAATGCAACTTTCCCCAAGCACCTGAAGAGGAGGCCTCCCTTAGCTATAGGTATGTGAGAAGGACCCTGAGTTTACTGCCTCAAGTGGAATGAACACCGAGATGCCGTGACTCGAAATATGGCCGGATTTCCCTCCAGTGACTTGAATGCAGGCTAGTCTTTCATCTCCCAAAATGAAGGGATTTGTGAATCACCTGTGGAGACTTTAGAGAAAGCTCTAGTTCTCAGCCTCATCACGAGAGGAGGCATCACATCCCCTTGAAAATTCGAGAGGAACTTGGAGTTCAATGCGTCAAAAGGACAACAAGCCTGACTTCTCTTAAAAATTGATAGGAATCCGACAGTCACTGTGGGAACTGAAAGGGACACTGGGTCTCAAGTCTCACCTAAAGTGGCATCCCTATTGCCCTGCCAAGCCTCGATGAGAATCTCGAGGTGTCCCTTGCAACTAGACATGAGTCCTGACTTTGCTGAACAAACTCGAGTTTTGAAGGGCCATCCAAGTCCTAACTCGAGAATATACCCCAGGTTCACACCGCACCTCGACAAAAGAACACGAGACTTCCCCCCTCTCTGCCAGATGAGGCCCGATTGCACTGCATTGCATGCAGAGCAATTCCGTGATCCCCATCACACAGGAAAGGAGTCTGGACTTCCTGGATGGAAATTCAGAGAGTCCCCAAGAACACTGTCACAAGTCTACAGGGACCCTGATGTCACTGCAGCAACAAGAAAGTGCTCTGTGTTCCGCAAATCGACTCGAGATGAGTCCAGATTCCCCTGCATGTGCTCCAGATTAATCCCGAATGCCCCATCAAACACGAGAAGTGGCTTGACTTCCTATAAACAACAACAGAGTATCCCCGAGAACACCGTCCAAAGTCCAGAGGAACACCAAGTTCAGCAGAGCAACTCTTTCAGACAAAACTGCTTAGTCCCCTTCCCCTTTTTTGAGATATGGGTTGTCTCCTGACCTTGTGACTAGCATTACTTCTTGTTCCCTTGGTAACCGTTGCAGCTTGTTTGGTTTGCTGAACTCTGTCATTCCCGAAAGAAGTTTCTTATGCTGCACCCTGTATACACTCATAGAATAATCATTAAAGCACCTTTGCTCCATTAGAGCTTTGGTCCCCGGGTCTTTTTTTGTCTCTCTCTCTCTTTCTCTCTCTCTCTCTAATTTTTTCTTGCTGACTCTCTGGAACGTGGAGACCCCTCGTGCTCACTTTTCTGCCCAGGCTTCTAAGACGCCTTCGAGAGGGCGCCTGGTACCTTGGTGAGGGATGCAAACCCTGTGTCAAGGACGATATTGGTCCTCTGTGTAAACCAAGGGATATCAGCCTCCTTCTCTCTTTTCCTCTCTGATCGCCAACTCCCGACCACAAGGTTCCGGTCCATTAACAGACCCCAGCAAATGTGGCTAAAGAAGACGGACACTGGTATACGTAGTATATAGGGTGGAGTGACTCATGGACCTATTGAAATCTGTAAATACTAATGCATGGGTGAAAAGGCTGGCCAGCCCCATTATTTTTCTACGTTGCTCAACACTTCTTTACATTTCAGGGACTTCTGTTTTCATGCCAGTGAATAGAGGATTGCCTTCAAACAGTAGTAGAACATAATCCTTAGTTTTCTGATAAATGCAGTGTTGACTTATAAATTTGGCTCTGGTCAAAGATAATGTTAAATGAGCAGCCAAAGAAGGAAAAATTATTCCAGTTGATCTCAAGGCTATATGTTCTCTTATTAAAGCTGTAATTCTCCCATTTCAATGTATATTCTAGCCCTTCCAATATTCAGCAACAGAGAAAACCCTTATTATATACATATAAATTACATGATTAAACTTTACAAAGGCTCAATTTAAAAAATACAAAATATCTCAAAATTTTCTTGCTAGCCCTGCCATGGCTTTTCCAAATGCTTCTCCTCTGCCAACAGTTGCAACTCCAAATGTCTCTTTGTTGGAACCTAAGGAAAAGTTACCTTAATTTTTAAGATAGACTAGAAGCTGCTATTTCCCATACTGTAATCGGAGAAGAAACCAAAAAACAGCTAGAGATATTAATTGCTTATGAGAATGCATATCAGAAATGTCAAAGAGCTATAGCTGCAATTTTTCAGACTATTTTTATTATTTATTATATTAAGGGTTGTCACAATCTAAGATCAAAATCTTAAAAGATGCCAATACTAGCTGAAACAATGTTACAAACTTTTAAATGAGAAAGGAAGGATGCTTTACATGTGGAGATAAACATCGTTTTTAAAAGGGGCTGCCCTAAGAAGGCTAATAAAAAGCTTCCAAAAATTTGCACTTGCTGCCACAGAGGAAAGCACTGGGCCAAAGACAGGAAATTTTGCATTGATATTGAAGGAAAACCTATTACTAGAAACTCCAAAGAGGGGATCTCCCAGGTCATCTACACCAAAAAAGAGGGGCAAATTCTATCTCTTCCCTCAAACCCTCATCGTCCAGCAGTGCTGCCATTAATATACCAGCCCTAAATGGTTTTTTCCTTTACCCTTAAGCAGTCCTGGCTAGAGTACCGACTGGAGTTTTTGGACCCCTGCCCCGACAAAAATTCAGGCTTTCACAGGGCTGATCTAATTTGGTTTCTAAAGGAATTACTGTTCGGCGTGGAATAATTGATTTAAAGTATAAAGGAGAAATTCAAATTATGATGTCAGCTCAGATTCTATGGCAATTCAAAAAGGGGGACAAATTTTCTCAATTACTTCTTTTGCCTTACACATCCATTAACTCCTCTACTAATGTACGGAGAGGCAGATTTGTTAATGCAGATCAAAATCAATCCTTATGGACATCATTGTTATTTAAATATGTCCGACCAAATATAAACATCAAAATTAATGGTAAAATATTTACTGGACCCCTCAGCAATGGGCCTAATATTATAATTTCGAAAGTATTTTGGTCCAAATCCTAACCTATACAAAAGGTCTTTTGCCAAATTGCAGGAATTTCTCAAGCCAAAGTACAAAAAATTTATCAAAATATTCAAATCTACACATATGATAGACCAAAAGCCAATCAACAACATTAAGACCTTATGTGATAGATGCACCCCTTAATCTCATAGGAAGGGACATACTTATGCAATGGCAAACTCAGATATACATTCCACATTTTTCCTAGGGGCCACTGCTCATTTTACAAACAATACAGTTATTAAAATAACGGAGAAAATTTATGAGCCTATTTAGACAAAGCAATGGCCCCTTATGAAAGAAAAATTACAAGCTACTAAAGAACTTATGAACACACAATTAAAATGGAAACATATTGAGAAATCTTGCTCTTTTTGCAACTCTTCGAGTTATATTATACAAAGGAAATATTACAAATGGTGTCTCTTAACAGAGTTTAAAAAAGTTAATACTTTTTTGAAATCTGGGGCTGCATTGTAACCACAGATCCCATTACTATTCCTCAAAATTCACACATTATTATTTCTGATTCTCAAGATTGATTTTTTAATATGCCTTTACACCCCTGAGACCAGGAGGGACTTTTTCTCTCCCTTTTCCTAATCATACCGGGCCTCAGAAAATATTTCAGTAGACTATGTTACCTCAAGGTATGCTTAAAAGTCCTGCTACTGCTGGTGCTAAGTCACTTCAATCGTGTCCTACTCTATGTGACCCCATAGATGTCAGCCCACCAGGCTCCCCTATCCCTGAGATTCTCCAGACAAGAGTACTGGAATAGGATTCCATTGCCGTCTCCATAACAGTCCTAGCATTTGTCAAAATTTTGCAGCCAAGGCTTTACGTCCTTTGCGACAAAAATTCCTTCATGCATATATCATTAACAATATACAATAGCTACAAAAAGGAGAAAGAATATTTTGGACACTGAATGGCTATGATATATTTTAGACTCCAGTAAAAACTGATGAAAATAAAATCTTTATTGAAATTGCAAAACCGGTACTGGATGCACTTGTAAAAAAAGGATAACTTGTTAATTTTTTTTTTTTTTTTTTTCGGAACTCCAGTTCTGCCTGGGAAAAAAAAAATAGGCCTAAGAAAAAACCTTAAGTTACCTCTTATCTTGTCCTTTGCATACGCAACCCACTCTTTCTAGGACTCCAGCAATGAGTAAATTGGTGGAGCCCAAAATAAATAAGTAAACAAAAAGATATTTTAAATTTCATAAGGGGAACTATGTCTATGTATCTAAAATTGTCTATGTCTCAATGTATGTTTTTTTTTTAGATAGTGTGGAGTTAATGGGCTCTATTTGGATTCAGCTTTATATAAACTGAAGGGTGTTCAATGTTGGGTATAATGTTTGTTTAATTGTGAATGTGATGTCAATATAATTATTTGTTAATCTAGAAGGAACATATCTTGAGTCATCAACATTATATAACACTTTTGTTATGCCTTGGTTTGGGGTAAGATACGATTGTCAAAAAGCAGTTAATCTTTTATGTGTGTATATATATATATATAGATAGATAGATAGATATGATGAATACTTTTAGATAAGCTCTATTAAAAATTGTATTTTTGATAAAATGATCTATTCTCTATAATCTGGAGTGGTCTTTTGGAATTAGAGTGAGTTAGATTGCTGGAGTTGTGCTGAACTAAGTAGTAGAAGATTGTTGAAAAGCTGGGACATTTCGAAATTAATTAGTATTTTAAAGCGTTAATTGCTGAACATTGGCTTACTCTTACAAGGGGATTTTCTTGCAGAAGAGCTGAAGAGATTTTGAGCTGTTAATGAATATAAATATGTATTTGTACTGGAATGGAAGTATATACAATATAATATGATTTGATAAATATGTTTAATGATCTATAAAATGCTAACATACAAGATATTTCATGGTTGCTATAGAAAAGTAAATTATAGACCAGAGGAACAACAAGTTCAGCACAGCAACACAAGGAAAGCTTCAGGTACCCCAAATCATCTCGAGATGAGAGCTGATTCTCTATTTTTGACTCAAGAGGAACTCAACTTTCCCCAAGCACCTGAAGAGGAGGCCTCCCTTAGCTATAGATATGTGAGAAGGACCCTGAGTTTACTGCCTCAAGTGGAATGAACACCGAGATGCCATGACTCGAAATATGGCCGGATTTCCCTCCAGTGACTTGAATGCAGGCTAGTCTTTCATCTCCCAAAATGAAGGGATTTGTGAATCACCTGTGGAGACTTTAGAGAAAGCTCTAGTTCTCAGCCTCATCACGAGAGGAGGCCTCACACCCCCTTGAAATTTCGAGAGGAACTTGGAGTTCAATGCGTCAAAGGACAACAAGCCTGACTCCTCTTAAAAATTGATAGGAATCCGACAATTACTGTGGGAACTGAAAGGGACCCTGGGTCTCAAGTCTCACCTAAAGAGGCATCCCTATTGCCCTGCCAAGCCTCGATGAGAATCTCGAGGTGTCCCTCGCAACTAGACATGAGTCCTGACTTCCCTGAACAAACTCGAGTTTTGAAGGGCCATCCAAGTCCTAACTCGAGAATATACCCCAGGTTCCCACCACAACTCGCGAAAAACGGCGAGACTTCCCCCTCGCTGCCAGATGAGGTCCGATTCCCCTGAATTAGGAGCAGAGCAATTCCTTGTTCCCCATCAAACATGAAAGGAGTCTGGACTTCCTGGATGGAAATCCAGAGAGTCCCCAAGATCACTAACACAAGTTTAGAGGGGCCCAGAAGTCACCACGGCAGCATGAAAAAGCATTACGTGGACCCCAATTCATCTCGAGATGAGGTCCTGATTCTCCAATGCATTGTGATCCAGACCATTCCCGCATCCCCATCAAGCAAAAAAGTGGCTTGACTTTCCTTCATCAACTCCGGAGATAATCCTTGAGAACACCGTCCCAACTCTAGAAGAACATCAAGTTAAGCACAGCAAATCGAGAAAAGTTTCATGTGTATCACAAATCATCTCGAGAGTAGAGCATGATTCCCTGGGTTTGACTCACATGAAAGCAACTTTTCATACAGCACCTCAAGTAGAGACTTTCTGATTTATAGGAATGTAACAGAGGGACCCAGAGTTTGCTTCCCCAAGTGGAATGGACACCGAGATGCCCTGACTCGAAATATGGCCGCATTTCCCTGCAGTGATTTGAATGAGGATCGTCTTTCATTTCACAAGATAAAGGGATGTCTGAATCCCCTGGGAGACTTTAGAGAAAGCCTAGTTCCCCGCCTCAGCTCGACAAGAGGCCTCACATCCCTTTGAAAATTTCGAAAGTAATTGGATTTCAATGATTCAAAAGGAGATGATGCCTGACTCCTATTGAAAATTGATAGGAATCCCAATATCCCTGTGGACCTGGAGATGAAACCTGGGTCCCAAATCTCAAGTAATGATGGTCCTTTTGCCCTGCCAAGCCTCGAGGAGAATTCCTGATGTGTCCCTGGCACAACTAGACATGAGTGCTGACATCGCTGAACGAGCACGGGTTTTGAAGGGTCATCCGTGTCCTAACTCAGAGAATATACACCATTTTTCCCAGCAACAACTCGACAGAAAAACATGAGACTTCCACCTCGCTCGCCAACGGATGAGGCCGATTCCCCTGCAATGCATGCAGAGTAAATTCTGTTCCCACATCAAACACCAAAGGAGCCTGGACTTCATGGATGGAATTCAGAGAATCCCGAAGAACACTGGCACAAGTCTA
Source organism: Odocoileus hemionus (assembly GCA_020976825.1). NCBI lineage: Eukaryota > Metazoa > Chordata > Mammalia > Artiodactyla > Cervidae > Odocoileus > Odocoileus hemionus. The sequence goes on from JAJLRB010001070.1 coordinate 26,654, forward strand.
TAGGGCCCTGATGTCACCGCAGCAACAAGAAAGGGATCTGTGTTCCGAAATCAACTCGAGATGAGTCCCGATTGCCCTGCATGTGCTCCAGAGCCATCCCAATTCCCCATCACACAAGAAGGGCTTGACTTCTTTTAAACAACAACAGAGATATCCCGAAAACACGACCAAAGTCCAGAGGAACACTAAGTTCTCTTGAAGACAAAACTTCTTAGTCCCCTTCCCCTTTCTTGAGATATGGACTGTCTCCTGACCTTCTTAAACCAAGGGGTATCAGCCTCCTCCTCACTTTTACTTTCAGAACGCCAACCCCGTATGACAAGATTCCAGTCCATTAAGGGACCCCAGCAAGTGTGGCCAAAGAACAGGAACACTGGTATACGTGGTATATCGGGTGGAGTCATTTATGGAATTATTGAGGTCTGCAAATACTAAGACATGGGTTAAAAGCCTGGACGGCCCCATTAATTTTCTTCTTTACTTCACCACTCCTTTACATTTCAGGGACTTCTGGTTTCGCGCAAATGAATAGAGCCTTGCCTTCAAAGAGTAGTTGAACATAATCCTTAGTTTCCTGATAAATGCAGTTTTGACTTATAAATTTGGCTCCGTGTCAAAGAAAATGTTAAATGAGCAGACAAAGAAGGAAAATCTATTCCAATAGATCTCTAGCCCCTATGGGATCTTATTAAAGCTGTAATTCTGCCATTTCAAGGTATATTCTAGCCCTTCCAATATTCAGCAACAGACAAAACACTTATTATATACATATAAATTAAATGATTAAACTTTACAAAAGGCTCAATTAACACAATACAAAATATCTCAAGATTTTCTTGCTAGCCCTGCCCTGGCTGCTCCAAATGCTTCTCCTCTGCCAACAGTCACAACTCGAAAAGTCTCTTTATTGGAACCTAATGAAAAGTTACATTAATTTTTAACCTAGACTAGAAGCTGCTATTTCCCATACTGTAATCGGAGAAGAAACCAAAAAAAAAAAAAAAAGTTAGAGAAATTACTTGCTTATGAGAATGCATATCAGAAATGTCAAAGAGCTATAGTTGCAATTTGTCAGACTAGGTATATTATTGATTATATAAAGGCTTGTCACAATCTAGGATCAAAAACTTAAAAGATGCAAATACTAGCTGAAACACTGCCACAACCTTTTAAAAAGAGAAATGAAGGATGCTTTTCATGTGGATATAAAAACCGTTTAAAAGGGGACTGCCCTAAGAAGGCTAATAAAAAGCCTCCAAAAAATTTGCCCTTTCTGCCACAGAGCAATCCATTGGGCCAAACACAGTAAATTTAAATTTCATATTTAATGAAAAACTATTCCAAGAAACTCCAAATACTGGACCTCCCAGGTCCCCTACAACAAAAAAGAAGGGCAAATTCTATCTTTTCCCTCAAACCCTCAATGCCCAGCAGTGCTGCCATTATTATACTAGCCCTAAATGATTTTTTCCTTTACCCTTAAGCAGTCCATTCTAGAGTACCTACTGGAGTTTTTGGACCCCTGCCCCAGAAAATTTTCAGGCTTTCCCAGGGCTGATCTATTTTGGCTTCTAAAGGAATTACTCTTCGGCATGGAATAATTGATTCAAATTATAAAGAAGAAATTCAAATTATGATGTTAGCTCAGATTCTATGGCAATTCAAAAGGGGGGGGGAACTGCTCAATTACTTCTTTTGCCTTACACTTCTATTAACTTCTCTACTAATGTACGGAAAGGCAGATTTCGTAATACAGACCAAAAACAATTCTTAGGGACATCATTTTCATTTAAATATGTCCGACCAAATATAAATATCAGAATTAATGGTAAATGATTTTCTGGACCCCTTAGCACTGGGTCTAATATTATTATTTCCAAACTATTTTGGCCCAAATCCTGAACTGTACAAAATGTCTCTTGCCAAATTGCAGAAATTTCTCAAGCCAAAGTACAATAAATTTATCAAAATATTCAAATCTACACATATGATAGACAAAAAAGCCAACCTACAACATTAAGAACTTATGTGACAGATGCACCCCTTAATCAAATAGGAAGGGAATTACTTATGCAATGGCAAACTCCGATATACATTCACATTTTTCCTAGGGGCCACAGCTCCTTTTACAAACAAAACAGCTATTAAAATAACTGAGAAAATTTATGAGCCTATTTAAACAAAGCAATGGCCCCTTACAAAGAAAAATTACAAGCTACTAAAGAACTTTAAAACACACAATTAAAATGGAAACATATATGAAGAATCTTGCTGTTTTGGAACTCTCCTATTTTTGTTATACAAAGGAAATATTACAAATGGTGTCTCTTAACACCGTTTAAAAAAGTTAATTCTTTTTTGAAACCTGGGGCTGCATTGTAACCAGAGATCCCATTGCTATTCCTCAAAATTGGCACATTATTATTACTGATTCACAAGATTGATTTTTTAATATGCCTTTACAACTTTTATACCGGGAGAGACTAACTTTCTCTCTCCCTTTTCCTAATCAATCTTAAAAGATTTCAGTAGACTATGTTTCCACAAGGTATGCTTAAAAGTCCTGCTACTGCTGCTGCTAAGTCACTTTAGTCATGTACTACACTATGCTACCCCATAGATGTCAGCCCACCAGGCCCCCCTATCCTGAGATTCTCCAAACAAGAGTACTGAAACAGGGTTCCATTGCCGTCTTCATAATAGTCCTAGCATGTGTAAAAATTTTGTAGCCAAGGCTTTACGTCCTATGTGACAAAAAATCCCTCATGCATATATCATTAATAATATACTATAGCTATAAAAAGGAGAAAGGATGTTTTGACACTGAATGGCTATGATACTCTTTATACTCCACAGATAACTGATGAAAATATAATCTCTATTGAAATTGCAACACCGGTATTGATGCACGTGTAGTAAAGGAAACGTTAACTTGCTAAATTTTTTTTTTTTTCTGGAACTCCAGTTCGGCCTGGAATACAAAAGTAGGCCTAAGAAAAAACCTTTAGTTAACTGTTTTCATTTCCTTGGTATACACAGCCCACTCTATCTAGGACTCCAGCAATGAGCAAATTGGTGGAGCTCAAGATAAATAAAAAAAACCAAAAGATATTTTAAATTTCATAAGGGGAACTATGTCTATGTATCTAAAATGATCTATGTCTCAATGTATGTTTTCATTTTTAGATAGTGTGGAGTTAATGTGTTCTGTTTGGATTCAGGTTTACATGAACTGAAGGGTGTTCACTGTTGGGTATAATGTTTAATTTTGAATGTGATTTCAATATAATTATTTGTT